>CM069135.1:26564907-26807155 GCA_035221665.1 Okamejei kenojei | reverse complement strand
TGTACACGTCATACACAACTTATTTAGGGGAAGATTAATCATGACTCTCTATCTTCAATAATGTATGGGTTTTAAACTCCATGTAACGTCTCATCCCGAAATGTAACCATATTCCTTCTCTTTCAGAGATGTTTTGCCCCCCCTGTCCCTGATGAAGCTTACTCCTCAGTAACACACTTGTATCTACCTTTGATTTAAACAACGCGGCAGTTCTTTCTTACACCATAAATTAATCAATAAATCCCTCGTTCTGTGAGCAGATACTACCTCTAAAAAGCTGTAGGCTGAAACCCCTCTGTAAACTTAAATGTTGCCTATGGTAACGGATCTGGAACCACTGTATAAACCGTGTTCAGAATTAAAGGGACTTCTATAAGATATAAAATAATCGGTTTTGTCTTATAGCCTTTATTCATAAACTTGTAGTCGTTGACACTTTTGAGGTTTGCGGTATCATCGAGAGGCGGAAGGCTGTTTTTTTCGGACTGGAAGCCCTGTGACTCTAGTGTCTGTGCTCCTGGCGATTGGTGCAGTGGCTAATTGCTGTTTGTGCCTTATTAACATGATGGAGATGAGAATGTCGCAAGGCATAGATTAGTATTTGCTGAAGAACCACTAAAAGTAGGATGGTCAGTGTAATACAATGCAGACGGTTACCAAAATTACAACAGTTCTGACACCTGGGCAAGTGGGTTGAAGAATAATAAAGCTAATATTAGTTCAATCCAAATATCAGTGTGTAACAGTTTTAGAGTACTCCTAATCAGGGCAGGACTCCTTCATCAAACGAATGGTAGGTGCCCAGGAGTAGCGTTTTTGACATGAGAGATTTACAGGATACCATCGAATAGTGGACAGGCGACAGCATTGATGGCAGGAAATTGCTTCTTGGCCTGTAATTAACCTTCAATTTTCAGGGTCATTAAGGACAGAAGTGGGACATCATGTTGCCCGTGGGGGTGGTGTGGCACGCGTGTGGGCGGGGGGGGTGGGGTGGGGGGGCCCACTGCAAATCATATGCTTAAATAGACAAAACGCAACAAAAAACAGTGATCACGCAGTACAATCATTATTTCCCGGGCGGGTGAGTAAAACTCTTTAACAGTATGCAGATTAACAACTCTGCTCCTTGGTGGTTTGCCAGTCACCCCCTTCCCCCATGAATGATCTCCCCTCCCACAACCCCCCCGAAATTTGCAACTACTGCTACTGTACATACATAGATATATATTTTAATCTGTTCCATTATTCTGGTTGTTCGCACTTCTTGGTGAGATGCAAATGCTTTTTGGTTCTCTGTACTTGTACAATCTGCACAATGACAATAAAGAATCGAAATCTTCAGACAAAATCATATGATTTAGTTTTTTGTACGACATCACTAGCCTAAGATTCTCTTGAGGGAAAGTTATCGCTCACCTTGGAGTTAATATCGAGAGGGTTTTTCCCTGAGGTCAGAGATAACTATTGAGCATCTGTTACTCAAAGTGGGTATTTTTAATTTCACTGGAAATGAACAGTACTTTAATTTCACTGGAAATGAACATTTCTCTTGAGAAACATCATTGAAGTGAATGTGTGAAGTGAAGGACAAAATGCTGTATGGACTGATAAAATGAGGGAAGGAAATAGCACCATTGAAAGAAGAGCAGCAGTATAGACATCAGTCTGAAGAAAGGTCTCAACCCAAAACGTCATCCATTCGTTCTCTCCAGAGATGCTGCCTGTCCTGTTGAGTTACTCCAGCATTTTGTGTCTACCTAGCAGTATAGACATGTTGGGTTAAATGCCCTTTACGGCCAGTGCTGAATTTAAGATTCTGAACTTCAATAATAGTTTGTGTCCATTACTGCATCCGAGCAGTTACTCATGTCTATTTCAATCAAGTCTTGCATTTATTCACAAAATCCAGTAAGTCTGGAACATAATCAAGCACAGAAGTTATCTATAAGCAGGAGTACAAGGAGTTTAACAACGACAGGGCCTACACAATGATTGGCAGGGCTCTGGGACGTGTTGTAGAGCAGAGGGGTCTAGGAGTGCAGGTAGATAGTTCCTTGAAAGTGGCATCACGGGTAGATTGGGCGGTCAAAAAGGCTTTTGGCACATTGTCCTTCATCAATCAGAGTATTGAGCATAGAAGTTCTGAGGTCATGTTCAGTTGTATAAGGCATTGAGGCCACATTTAGAGTATTGTGTTCAGTTTTGATCACTGTTATAGAAAAGATGTTGTGAAGCTGGAAAGGATACCGAGAAAATTTACGAGGATATTGGCAGAACTTGAGGGTCTGAGATATAGGGGCAGGTAGAGCTGGTTAGCACTTTATTCCATGGAGCGCAGCAGAATAGGGGGTGATCTCATAGAGATGTATAAAATTATGAGACGAATAGAAAAGGTAAACACACAGTCTCTTGCCCAGAACAGGGGAAATCAAGTACAAGAGGAAATAGGTTTAAGGTGAGGGGGGAATGATTTAATAAGAACCTGACAGTTAACATCTTTACACAAATGGTGGTGGGTATATGGAACAAACTGCCCGGGGAGGTAGTTAAGGCAGGCACTATCATAATGTTTAAAAGATATTCGGGCAGGTACATGGATACAATACATTTAATAGACGGGCAGTGTGGGCATATGGGGCTAGTGTAGAGGGGGCAAGTTGTCTGCGTGGGCAAGTTGGGCCGAAAGGCCTGTTTCCAAGCTGTGTGACTCTTACTTTAGCCCTACCTTTTCCACCCTTCATCTCTTTTGCTTGAGACCATCCGAGTACTACTCTGTCCCATTTCTCATACCTTAATATGCTTCCTGAGGTATAATACTTGGAACTGTCAATAACACCATACTCCTAACTGATGTCTGATCACATTTTTTTAATTGTTTCACCATCATAGCTTTGCTTTTGGATTCTATCTGTCAACTTAAACACAAGTAATGCAAATGCTTTATCTTGTAAATATTAACTATTTCGTTTTTAATAATTAATCTAGGCATCAACAACATCCTCCTCATCTGCTCTTTGAAATTGTGACATTTATAATATACTTTCTTCCCATATTAGTCCTCGTCGTTAATTTCCAACTGTCATGCTTCCACTCACTTCACTGCACTGACCATTTCAATGGCATTGCTACCTTCTATGGGTCTTCTGTGTATCTTCCTTTCTTGTAGTATGTACATATTCTAGTACGGGTATGATTTGAACATCTGAGGGAATATTTAAGGCAACCATAGCAACTGGTAAGGACTGTCATAACTTAAAATATTGATAACACTCATAATCTCAGTGACTTTCTCTTTTGCCTAATTTTATTCCCCGGATAAACTTATGGACCATCTGAAAACTATTTTGTTGATGTGAGAAGACAGCCTAATAGACTCTTCAATCACCCTAAGGTATAGAAACAAAGAACTGCAGATGCTGGTTAATACAAAAAAGACATTTAAGCAATCATCCTTGCTAATTCAAATAACTTTAAATGGTGGACATTCTATTCATTGTTCAGATACTGTTGATCTTTTTTTATCCTTCAATTTTTAAGATCAAGTGTTTTCATTACAAACTACCTTTATCCTCCCCTTTTGCCTCCGGTAATTTAAACAGATTCTTGACTTGCATATCTCAGCTCAACATTTGAACATGGCTGTCAGATTTTCCATTGTCACAGCATTGAAGAACATTACATCTGAATGTAGAAACAAAAAACAGGAGATGTTGGATTATTGAACAAAAAGCAAAGTGCTGGAGGAACTCAGCAGGTCAGACAGCATATGTTGTGGGAATGGATGACATTTTGCGTCATCCATAATAAATTAAGGAAAAGAGAGAGTTACCGAGATAGTGAGCGTCATCAATATTTTCATGTAACGGTGGAGAGAAAGGTGGAAATAAGAGGTGGAGGTGGCACAAATCCTGGCAAGTGATAGGTGGATGCAGCTGAGGGCAGGTGATGTGCAGATTGGTGGAGTAAGTGACCAAGGCTAAAGACAAAAAGGGTACATAAGTGCCAAATAAGGAAAGTGGAGGAGTGAAATGTTAAGCCAGATGGAAGGATATGCATGGATGGGGACTGGGGGTTGTCAGAAGGGGGAAGGAGAAAGAAATGTGGGAGAAGAATGTGTGGAGGAGGGGAAACAAGGAGAAAGTAGCAGGGTGACGGGTGGTGGGGAAATATGTGAGGTGAGGTGAGGGGAGGGTTGGAGAAGGTGGATGAGTTATTACTTTAAATTGGAGAATTCAATATTCAAATCAGTCACATAATTTAATTAGGCTGCTGGAGTGTTCTCACTTTCTAAAATGTATTGTCATTTCTGAATTCTTTCGAAAATGCTCATTCTTGCAACGTATCCAATTTAAATAATGTACAATGTTGGATTTTGCTTAGTTTGGATTTTTTTTTCCCCAAGGTAATATTTCTAATACAATCTATATCAATACTAACTGTTTAATACAATCTTCGCAACATTTCATGTTTGAAGTGTCAATTAAAAGAATCGAAGAAAAGCTAACTCACTTCATTTTCAAGTCAATTGATTATATATACAAAGTCATTCCTGCAATATGCAAGAATCGAGATACTTTATTTTATATAATGGCTGAACTAAGACCAAATATGAAAAGGTAGGCATAAATATAATATGTAATAGTTGACTGAACATTCAATGGATAAGATTATCTTCTCGTAAACTTTAATGTTAAGAAAGAATGGAACGTGAAAAGTCTTTAACTGCAATTCAAAATGTAATAATGTGTAAGAAAGAACTGCGGATGCTGGTTTAAATCGAAGGTAGACACAAATTACTGGAGTAACTCAGCAAGACAGGCAGCATCTCTGGAGAGAAGTAATGGGTGACGTTTTGGGTCGAGACCTTCTTCAGACTGATGTCAGGCTAAATTCAAAATGTAATGATTTTATTTCTTTTTGTAAATTGATTTACAGGCAATGGTTGCATGTTACCCAGGCAATGGAACCGGATATGTACGTCACGTTGACAATCCTAATGGAGATGGACGATGTGTCACATGTATCTATTATCTAAATAAAAATTGGGATGCACAGGTATGTAACATTAACTATATGCAGAAAATTGCGCAGAACTTGAAATGTAGAGTAACGGGGAAGAAAGAATACCTTTTCAATTTAGGTGAAATAATAGGAAAAAATTAATGCTTGCCAGTGATATTAACTTTAGCAATTAATTTTTGTAAACAGGCGAATGATACAGATGAGTCAAAAGTGACTTAAATTGTGATCATTTTTAATTGGTGGACTCCTTGTTTTTTTGCAAAAGTTCATGTTAACAAAAATGGCTCTTGAAAAATGGTACTCTTCTATATTCTGTTAGTCAGTCCATTGGGTAATTCAATCATTAATAACAACGACAGTAATAATCACACAGAAACATCTTGTTAACCAACTGGATACTGGAGTGGTGGAGTAAGTCAGCAGGTCAGGCAGCATCTCTGGATCTCTGGACGTTTTGGGTTGAGACCCTTCTTCAGATTGATTGTTGGGGGGGGGGGGGGTAATAGGTTGTTACAGATGAGTAGGGTCTTTTGATAGGCAGAAGGTTGGACAAAGGTCAGAGATGAAAAGACAAAAGGTGTGAGACGGAAGGATTGAAGAGTTGCAAGTTGTGATGGAGGGGAGAAATAGTTCAAGTCCAGGTGGGTGAGAGGCAATAATGGGGGGGGGGGGGGGGTTGGGGGGGTGGAAGGGGGGGGGATATATGTTGCGGGGGGGTCAAGAAGAGAGAGGACAAGGGTTATGTAGTTATCTAAAATTGGAGAATTCAATGTTCATACTGAAGCCACCCAAGAGGAATATCAGGTGCTGTTGAAAGGAACTGCAGTTGCAGGTTTATTCTGAAGATGCACAAAATACTGGAATAACTCAGCGGGTCAGGCAGCATCTCCGGAGAAAAAGAATTGCCGATGTTTCAGGTCGAAAGCCTACAGTCCCAACCTTCCAGTCTGAAGAAGGTTTCCGACCCAAAACATCATCTATTTCTTTTCTCCAGAAATGTTGCTTGACCTGCTGTGTTACTCCAGCATTTTGTGAACATGAGGTGCTGTTCCTCCAGTATGTGTACCACCCCATTCTGGTCAGTGTGGTTAGCAACCAGGAGATCCAGCAGGCCTTGACCAATCCAGCACGTGTTCAGCGAAACGGTCAAGGGGTCTACGCTTTGTCTCGCCAAAGTACAGGAGGCCACATCGGGAACACTGCATGTAATGGATGAGGTTAGACAATGGATGAGGTTAGACATGTGAACCTCTGTCTCACCTGGAAGGACTGCTCGGGTCTGTGGGTAGAGGTGAGGGAGGAGGTAGAGGGATGTATATGTAGGTGTTCCTGTTGCTTCATTAAATGCATACCGCTATATTTCCAGTGGATGAAATGAGCAAAAAATTTTTAGATACACAGAGAAAGGAAATGAATCCTCTTTTCAAATATTGCAAACTTAAAATATGCATTTGTCTACTGGGTTTGACTGAATTCAGTGAGAATTGATCTATTTTGGCAGAAGATGTGAAAAATTAGATTAACAAGTATATGTTTAGATAAATGCAGATTTGACATGCATGATCTGTATACATGAGAAATGTTATATAATTGAAAGTAGTGGGATATATTAAGATCGCATAGTGGCATAGCCAATAGAGCTACTACCTCAGAGCTCCACGACTTATTCGATGCTGTCTTTCGTGTTTGCATGTTCTCCCTATAACCACATGGGTTTCTTCCAGTTTCCTCCTGTATCTCAAAGATATACACGTTGGTGAATTAATTGGCCACTATAGTTTATGATTAATGTAAATCAATCTTGAATGGTTTGAGACAAAATCCCTGGTTCCATGCTGTATAATTCTTTGATGTGTCAAAATTAGTGCTTCTGTAGATTGTGATTGGAATGTGTATGAGAGGGTTTTGTAGAAAAATACACGATACAGCACAAGGATTGTAACATTGCTGCTATCATCAGATATTTATAGGAAGTGGTAATTAAGAAGGTAGATAACGTCAACATGGTACCAAGGGTACGAGATTTTCCAGTTCCCTATCTAGCAATGCCAGAAACCTGCCCGTGGAAACATGTCATGAATGATTAGCGGTTATTTTCAAAGAAGAATTCTGTATCTTTAGGTAGATACATCTGAGGTTCACCTATATTAATAGGTGTGAGTGGTCCATGATTATGTTGGCTGCTTTCCCGAGGCAGCGTGAAGTTAAAGAGATACAATGGGGCCAGGCTGGTTTGCATGATATGCTGGGCTGCGTCAACAACTTACTGCAATTTCTTGCAGTCTTGGGCAGAGCAGTTGCCAGACCAAGCTGTGGTTTATCTATAAAAATTAATAAGAGTCCATTGAGAGAGACCAAATTTTCTTTATCTTCTGAGGAAGTTGAGATGTTGGTATGCTTTCTTGGCCGTAACGTCAATGTTATTGGAGCAGGACAAATTGTTGGTGATGTTAACGTCTTAAGAACATGATGCTCTCGATCAATTCCACTTCAGCACTGTTGATGTAGACTGGGACGTGTACTCTACCCTGTTTTCTGAAGTTGATGACTAATTCCTTTGTTTGAGATTCGGCTTATTATGGTGGTGTCATTTGCAAACTTGTAAATGGAGTTTGAGCACAATTTGGCAGCAGAGTCAAGGGTGTATAGGAGGTAGAAGTGGCTGAGAATGCGATGTTGCAATGATAGACAAATTGCAGTGGACTAATGCTGTCTTAGATGCTGAAGTGGATACGTGCCATAACCAATCTCTTAAAATATTTAATCATGGTGGATGGCCGAGCCATCATTTGGTAGTTATTAACGTTTCTTGAATGATAGAGGTCTTAAAGCAGGTGGCCATGACTCAAAGTCAAATATTGTTTACTAAACCTCCGTAGCACTTGATAGGTGTAATAATATCTTGTTTTTGAGCAGAAGCTTTTTCATAAGAAAAGCTTCTCTGTAAGCTTGAAGTTGTGCACTGGTGGTTAAATATTAGAGAAAATACCAGGATTCTAATGAGTGTGTCTTTCCAAAATATTTCACTGAAAATTGTATTTAGTTGGAATCTTTCGTGATGAAGATGTACTCATTTTTTCCAGTAACTCGGAATTTCCTGTGATCAGTATAAAATAGTAAATATTAAATTATGATTGTTTTAAGTTTCTGCAGTGAATGTTTATTCCCAAATGGTTGAAATCATATTTAACATAAAAAAATCAATAAATTGTAATTTTCAACTAAGATTTTTTGAGGATATAATTAAATTATTGGCCATAAAAAGGTGATAAGTTGTAGAGCTTGCTAGAGAACACAAAGGCAACAGAACTGAGAACTTTGGATGAGCAAACTTGCATGGAAAAAGGAGATTTCAAATATAGCACCGAGTGCATAGAGCCTGGAGGTGACAACAGCATAGATGAGGGACTCGGTGCCATAGCAGCTGAAACAAATGATGTTCAGGAAGAAGTAAATGATGTTTGAAACTGAAGCTACAATCTTCGATGCAGAGCGCAGGAATTAATATGATACTTCAATTCTAAACACTCGAGTCCAATATTAGACAATCATCAGAGATAAGAAATTTATAACTTTATTTATAGGGGTTCTAACAAAAAAAAAGGAGAAATTTCGAGAAGTGGTCATGTTCATAGTACTTTTGATGTACACATGGATGCTGTTATTGTCTCTAGAAAATGTTGCCCATTCCTTCTCTCCAGAGACGCTGCCTGTCCACCCAGCAATTTGTGTCCACCTTGCCTTGAGATAATATTGAGGGAGAGAAATAGGTCAATTTCTGAGAATTTATTTTATTAGAAAGAAAATAACGGTGAAGATGGTTATGATGGGTTAGAATTAAAGAGGTTAAGCATGGACAGCTGCTCTGATCTATACACCAGATGAAAACATGGAGGCAGTTAAAATGGTAATATCAACCAGTGGCGACAAATCATTGGAATAGTGGTTACGGTGATAGGAGATGTAAATTAATGCATTCTTTAAAGCAGTATTTATAATCTAGCAGAATCTTAGATCAGTCAATTGATGTTCAGCTACTGCTTTTAAAGAAAAAACGATTAGGAAGTTCAAGAATTCCGGAAATGGAAGATAGATTGCTAGAAAGATGTGATGAATGTTGTGGTGCTCTGATATGTGAGAGTGAGGCTGATGAATTTACTAACAGAAGGAATACAGTTGAAAGCAACCCAGAATGAAAGGGTATAAGACTGGCACACAAGGAAAAAACACTTGCAGGAAATTCAACAAAGATACAAAGGTGTTTTTACTAATGTAAATATCTGGAATGCCTTTCATAATTTTGCATGAGGAGTCGGCAGCACAAGATATCAGATTAGATTAGATTAGATTAGATTCCTTTATCGTCATTCAGACCTTTCGGTCTGAACGAAATTGTTACCATACAGTCATAACATATAATAAAAAAACAAAACACACAATAAACACATATCCAACATCCACCACAATGAGTTCACCAGGCACCTCCTCACTGTGGTGGAAGGCAAAAGTCTTAAGTTATTGTCTTCATCCCTCCTAGTTCTCCCTCTGCGCTGAGGTGATCCAGGCCTCCGACGCCGCTGGAGCACCACAGCTCTAAGCTGGGCCGCCACCGCCGCTGGAGCACTGCAGCTCTAAGCTGGGCCGCCGCCGCCACTGGAGCACCGCAGCTCTTAGCTGGGCCACCGCTGCCACTGGAGCACCGCAGCTCTTAGCTGGGCTACCGCTGCCACTGGAGCACTGCAGCTCTAAGCCCGACCACCGCCACCGCTGGAGCACCGCAGCTCTAAGCTGGGCCGCCGCCGCCGCTGGAACACCGCAGCTCTAAGCTGGGCCGCCGCTGGAGCACTGCAGCTCTAAGCCGGACCGCTGCCGCCGCTGGAGCACCACAACTCTAAGCCGGGCCACCGCCGCCGCTGGAGCACCGCAGCTCTAAGCCCGACCGCCGCCGCCGCTGGAGCACCGCAGTTCTAAGCCGGGCCGCCGCCGCTGGAACACCGCAGCTCTAAGCTGGGCCGCCGCTGGAGCACAGCAGCTCTAAGCAGGGCCGCCGCCGCCACTGGAGCACCGCAACTCCAAGCTGGGCCCCCGCCGCCGCTGGGCACCGCAGCTCTAAGCTGGGCCGCCGCTGGAGCACCCGCGGCTCTAAGCTGGGCCGCTGCTGCCGCTGGAACACCGCAGCTCTAAGCTGGGCCGCCGCCGCCGCTGGAGCACCGCAGCTCCAAACCAGGCCGCCGCCACAGCTCCGCCATTAGGCCTCAGCACAGATGGTGACGGGGGACACGCATCCCCCCCAAAGGGAGAGACTAAAACTCTGTTTCTTCCCCCCTCCCCCACCCCACATACACAACCTAATAAAACAAAGTTCTACTAAAACAAACACTAGAAGACAACAAAAAAAGAAAAAACATACGGACTGCAGGTGAGCCGCAGCTGCCAGCCAGCACGGCCTCTTTATTATTAATATCGTGGAAAAAGTCACAAACTCTTGACAACCGATTTCATGAACAACTTATTAAAGGAAGGGATGCAGATGACTTTTATGGTCAAGAAAGATCAGAAACAAAATAAGTGGATATAATTAATTCTGTCCTGTTGTTGATGGGAATGTTTAATATGGTCGTGAACAGCAGTGTTCTGAAGAATACATAACCATATAACCATATAACAATTACAGCACGGAAACAGGCCCTCTCGGCCCTTCCAGTCCGTGCTGACCATTTGTTTTCCCCTAGTCCCATCTACCTGCACTCAGACCATACCCCTCCATTCCCTTCACGTCCATATACCTATCCACTTTACTTTTAAATGTTAAAATCGATCCTGCCTCCACCACTTCTGCTGGAAGCTCATTCCACACAGCCACCACCCTCTGAGTAAAGAAGCTCCCCCTCACGTTACCCCTAAACTTCTGTCCCTTAATTCGCATGTCATGCCCTCTTGTTTGAATCTTCCCTACCCTCAATGGGAAAAAAACGTATCCACGTCAACTCTGTCTATCCCTTTCATCATTTTAAAGACCTCAATCAAGTCCCCCCCTTAACCTTCTGCGCTCCAAAGAATAAAGACCTAACTTGTTCAAACCTTTCTCTGTAACATAGTTGCTGGAACCCTGGCAACATTCTACTAAATCTCCTCTGTACTCTCTCTATTTTGTTGACATCCTTCCTATAATTAGGCGACCAAAATTGTACACCATACTCCAGAATTGGTCTTACCAATGCCTTGTACAATTTTAAACATTACTTCCCTACTCCTATATTCGATGCTCTGATTTATAAAGGCCAGCACACCAAAGGCTTTCTTTACCACCCTATCTACATGCGATTCCACCTTCAGGGAACTATGCACAGTTATTCCTAGATCCCTCTGTTCCACAGCATTCCTCAATTCCCTACCATTTACCATGTACGTCCTATTTTGATTTGTCCTGCCAAGATGTAGCACTTCACACTTAACAGCATTAAACTGCATCTGCCATCTTTCAGCCCACTTTTCCAAATGGCCCAAATCTCTCTGTAGACTTTGAAAATCTACTTCATTATCCACAACACCACCTATCTTAGTATCATCTGCATACTTACTTATCCAATTTTCCACCCCATCATCCAGATCATTGATGTACATGACAAACAACAGTGGACCCAACACAGATCCCTGAGGCACCCCACTGGTCACCGGCTTCCAACCTGATCCACCATTACTCTCTGACATCTCCCATTCAGCCACTGTTGAATCCATCTTGCTACTCCGCCATTAACACCCAAAGATTGAACCTTCTTAACCAACCTTCCATGGGGAACCTTGTCAAAGGCCTTTCTGAAATCCATATAGGCAACATCCACCGCTTTACCCTCATCAATTTCCCTAGTTACCGCTTCAAAAAATTCAAGAAGATTTGTCAAACATGACCTTCCAGGCACAAATCCATGTTCACTGTTCCTGATCAGACCCTGTTTATCCAGATGCTTATATTTATTATCTCTACATTTTAAGTTTCATTTGGACACTGATATTAAACTGTGAAGGAGAGACTCTGACACCTCACTAATGAGAGTCATTTAATTTTCGCAAGGAGTGAAATGTTGATAATTAAAGTGGCTGACCACTATGAATTGCTGCATTAATTTTAACATGGATAGTGTTTCGATGGTGGCCAATCCAAAATCAAAAGCTGTTTAAAAATGATTTTTGTCTTGAAACCTTAGGAAATGTATACTGAACTATAGGATATTCCTTTATTATTAATTTAGAGCTATGTACAAATGGTGGCAATGAAGGACAATCTTCTAAATGCAGATCTATAAATAACAAATAATATGACAGTTCACTGATCTAGCATGAATTTCCAGATTTAAGCTCTTGTAGTATAATTACATCCAGAGTAATGGAAATTTATTGAAAACTGCACGGATGCACAGATTTTTTTATTTTGTGCGGTATTTCATAATCCTGCTCTAAATTTGTATTCGTGAGGTAATTTTAAAAAATCAACATTGTTTTGAGTTATTTTTTAAAAGTCTTAATTCCACTATCTGAGTTCAGTTATAAAGTTTTCACTACATAAGTGTATTGAGCATCAATTCGCAAGAAAATTCTTTGTTGTTAAAAAAAATTTGGCTTTCTATAACTGTAATGAATATACGCTTTGCTAGGTCCTCCAACTGTCATCACAACTTCAAATTCTGAAAATGGCAAGCATGTTGGTTGGAACAATAGATATAATTTTAAGTGTGTTTTAATTTTTGTTATTTTGAAAAGAGTGGGTTTTTTTTAAACAAATATGACGTGATAAATTTACAGTCATCAATTACACTTTATGCTGCTATTTTTGGTTCACAATGCCATACCAGAACAATTCTACTACTGAATAATGACAACATTTCAGACACGCACAGTCAAACTACTGAAATTCCAAACAAGTTGTTCCTAAAATTAACTTTCAATGCCACCTGCTGTATATTATTGGTACAGGCAGATACACTTGAATTTGAATTTATACAGATAATACATTTTAGTTGAAAAACATTACCTTTTTATTGAGACTAAGATGATAATATGTTTCTAATTAGCATTGAAATCTGTGCATCACTGGAAAAGGTTAATATCTAATTGGTGACAGTGCAAGCAAGATTTGGGGTGATTATATTGTGTGTAAAGAATTTCCTTCAATAAATAAAGCTATGATTATTCTCTACAGCTAAAAGTTATTGAATGGGGCAGAAGTAGATAATTTCTGGAGTTTATAACATGATCAGTGTAAATAGTAAATGACGCAGGGCTTGATTTGTAATGAACAGATCAACTGCTTTTAATGATGAATGTTAATAAACTGTTGTAAAATCATTAATTTTTCAAAGGCATTCATTGTGCTTATGAACAGGAAAGTTTCATTTTCAGATTTTTTGAGCTGTGAAGGTGGGGAAGTGATGGTGAGTAGTTTGGAGGAGCAAATAGAAAGAGAAGTCGAGGAAGTGCACCAAAGGCCTAGGTTCTCCAAGAACAGAGTCTGGTCTGTTTCTTCCTTCCTCTCATTCCCTCCCTCTGTCTTCATGATACTGTCCTCTTGTCTCCAAGCCTCCCTCTCAAAGGCAAGCAATCTTTCTAAGAACAGTTGAAAAATATTGGCATTGTCATTTAACAGTGCAAGTAGATAAAGCAAATAAATCCTCGGTCAATTCTTAAATCAGTTCTTACCAACTTGTTTTTGATTTCTCCTGTGAAATCACAATGCACAGATAATTTGAGAACAGATTTTTGGAAGGCACTTGGCAAAATGCTTCATAGAGAATGGTTTGTGAAAAAATAAAGATATTAAAGAAATACCAGAATTAAGACAATAATATTAAACTGCTCTTTTTGGATTGGCAACATGTGGATTCAGGTGAAATGAACTGTTTTGGTGAATGTAAATATAGCTGTGACAAAGTGTAGTAGAGTTCTTTGGTCCCCAAGGATCAACATTTTGCCTACTGAAGACAAAATTGCCTAATATAAAAATATAAGGAAAATGATAGAGGGGTATGAGACCATAACAGATAGGCTTAGGAACATATGAATTAGAACCTGGAATAGACAACGTGGCTCCATGAGTCTTCTCCCCCAAGTAATAAAATCATGGCTGATCTGATGGTAACCTAACTTTCACATTCCATTTTATGACCTTGCTTATCTAGAGTCCATCTTACTCAAGCGTAATAATAAATGTGCTGATTACCACTACCCTTTGAGGATGATGTTTCTTCAGTCTCAGAATGCTTTGATGGGCGAGAAATTGCTTCAGCTCTGTCCTATTTTTTTAAACTCTGACCCCTAGTTCTAGATTCTCCCACAAGAGGAAACATCCTGTCCAAATCCATTCTGTCAACACCTCTCGACTAAACCACAGGTAAAAATGTAGCCTGTGTAATCTTTCCACGCCAAATAATTGGTCCCCTTGTATTTATTATTTTACTAAATCTGCTCTAAACTGCTTGCAGCTCATTAACATTCTTCCTTAATTAAGTTGTCCAATATTGTACACTCTAAACAGATTTGGTCTCACCAATATCTTATGGAACTGATGTATAATGACCCTTCTTTTGATTTCAATTCCCCAAGCAATAAAATATAACATTCCTTTAGCTTTCCTTAGAAGATGTAATCTTTTGCAGATCACGCTGTAAGATAAGCGGACCCCTCTGCGTTTCGGAGTTCTGCAGTCTTTCACCACATGGAGAAGATCCAGCAGCATGTAGGAAACTAGTGGAGAAATCCTATACAAACAACGTAAGATATCAATTAGATATTGCATTTTTTCTTTTCTTTTCATTAAGGGCAAGATATTAAAATTAGTGAGGTTGCGTATTATTTTGAGGAAAGGCTGAATAGTTCTATATGCTCACCCCACCTCCCCTGAACAATAAAGTTACATGGAAAATGTAATTAAAAATTATCTAAATTATGATACACATGGATGAGTAGTGAAAGATTGCTTCAATTGTTCTGAGTTTTAAATCAAGACATATTGATTGAAGATAATCACTTAAATTATCAAGCAGAAATTATTGTTTCCTCTCATGCAAGGATAACTATTGACCATTATTTTAAACAAATCAGCCAAATAAATACTGTTGCTTCAAGAGCATGAGATGCTGCATATGCAACCCACCTACTGATTCCTCAAAGCCATCCCACAGATGAAATGGTTTGGAATCTAATGGAATTTTTAAAACTTGGCTTGGATGATTGCAGCTCCAGCAACATTTATAAAGCTAGACATCATCCACGAACAGTCTAATAGTTTGACAACTCATTAAAAATCTATAATTTGGAGTCCTTTCTCCACTGACTATGAATATCATCTTGAAAATGCAGTTCAATCATTTGTTGAGTTGTCTTCACTATCGGCTCTCAAACCTGTGACATCCTTCGTCAAGAAGAATGAGGAAAGCAACAACATGGCAGTCCTTTAACCTGCAAGTTCCCCTCCATGGATCTTGACTTGATTGCTGTCTATTCATTATCACAACCCTCCAGTTTCAGGATATTATTAAATGCTGGCATTGTCGGCGATGCTCATATCCCATATAAATTAGATTTATTGTGATATTGTGATAAATTGTTTTGGGTTGGGTTCCCAGCATTATTCTGGTTCAGTATAAATGTTGGCAGTGATCAGGATATCATTAACAGAATAAAGTGGATTTTAGAAGTTTTACAGGGAGCAAAGCTATTAAAATTGAATTTGTGCTGTTCTGGTCAGATACATGCAGTGCCGCAGGAATTTCATTGTGATTTGCCATTCTCAAGGTAACTTACTAGAAAATTCATGACATATTGATATAATGCAATATAAGTGCACCATTATTACCATCCCGTTAAAAAGACTATTCTTGGTCAATCTTTCATTGAAGAATAGTGACCAATGTTGTCCTTTTAGTACTGTTTTTATTGCCAAGCAGAAGTAAATGTTGGAGGAAACTATTTGCCCTGGTGTTCAGCAGTTCAAATTGATCACACCGCAGTGCCATTTTCCTCAACTAACCTGATATGCATTGATTCCATTAATATCTAACAATCTTAATTATTATTTAGAATGTATGCTGCAGCTGCACCCGTGGGAAATGAAAATATAAAGATACACCATCTTCTGGGAAATTTCTTTCCACCATAATCCTCAATAGCTGGGTGCATATATCGAGACTGAACCTTGGTTCTTGACTTTCTTAACTAGGGAAAACATCATTCCATATCTCCACTTTTGCCCCCCTTGAGGATTTTGCATTTTTCCATTAGATTATCTCTTTTAATTCTAAACTTGAGAGTGTAGGCTCAGTCTGTTTAACAGCAAATCTGTCATCCCACAATCAAATTTGGTAAATCCTGAATACAATCTCTGTGCAAGTATATCCTTTTTTTGAGGGAAGTAGTTCTCATGTAATTTGCCAGATGTGGTCTCAATAGGGCTTAATATTATTGGATTAGACATGTATTCAAATCCTCTTACAATATGTGCCAACATATTGTTGGCCTTCCTAATTGTTTGCTACTCAGACTGTAATGCCTCCTTTGGGCAATTAATTCTACTTTCTCTCCCCCTTGTTGCCAGTCCAGTCTTGAAATACATTTTCTGGATGCACTAGCTTCCAGTACATAATGATTAATAACTCCTCACAGAGCTAGTTAACAGCTAGGGCTGGAATAATATTGGCTTTAAGATTTTTATCGAAGCAGTCAATTAAAGAAAATATTAAGTCTCCCCAATTATGTAACTTTCTACTTCCAAAACATTTGCTTGATTTAATATTAAAACCAGTTAGTTAAATTCATACAAATGTTGAAAATATTGGCTTTTCTTTGACTGCTGGAGCAATGAAGTCAGAAGCTTAAATCCCGAGGGCTTTCTGTGAATGGACAAATTTAGCCTTTTACCATTCACATGTATTATGAACTAATGAATGGGTATGATTTTAATTTGAAATAGCCAATCATGTTTGGAGGTTTTTCTAATTATTTTCAACCATAACCTCTGAGTGACAGAAGTTCTGATAAAGTTTTGGTATTTTGCAGCACCCGACCACAAGATTCATTTTTCAGACTCCATTCTCTGTCTAATGTGTTGCAGATTAATTTAGTTTCTGATTAGTTTAGTGTTATTGTCATGTTTACTGAGGTACAGTGAAAAGTTGTTTTGTTGCAGGCTATCTATTTAGCAAAAAGACTAAACATGATTACAATCAAGCTGTTTACAGTGCACGGATACAGAATAAAGTGAGAAAATCATTTTTCACACAGAGAGTGGTGAATCTGTGGAATTCTCTGCCACAGAGGATAGTTGAGGCCAATTCATTAGTTATATTTAAGAGGGAGTTAGATGTGGCCCTTGTGGCTAAAGGGAACAGGGGGTACGGAGAGAAGGCAGGTACAGGATACTGAGTTGGATGATCAGCCATGATCATATTGAATGGCGGTGCAGGCTCGAAGGGCCGAATGGCCTACTCCTGGACCTATTTTCTATGATTCTATGTTTAGTGCAAGATAAAAGTAGTCCGAGGGTCTCCAATGAGGTCGTTGGTAGGTCAGGACAACACTCAGACATTACAGGGAGGAGAAGAGAGAGTGACTGGGGTAAGACTTGTCCTTGATTTTGTTGGTGACCTTGCCGAAGCTGTGTGAAGTGTAGTGGAGTCGATGGAAGGGAGGTTGGATTACGTGATGGTCTGGGCTACGTCCTCCACTCTCTGCCTGCAGTTTTGGATGGAGCTGTTGGATACTGATGGATATTTTGATCACTGCAGTGACATAAATTTATTCATTAAATATAGTACCTATCTTAAATATTACAAATGGTCTTGTTTATTGCTGCCCTGCTTTTCATCCACCACCTAGGGTTTGAGAGAAAATGCACAGATATTTACTGATAACTAAATACTTGACTTTTTAGGTAAACGGAGGTCTTCTTCGAATTTTTCCAGAAGACAAATCACAATTTGCTGATATTGAACCAAAGTTTGACAGGCTACTATTTTTTTGGTCAGATCGACGAAACCCACATGAAGTACAATCAGCTTTTGCCACAAGGTAAGTTCTATGAAATGCTTTCAGAGAGAATGGGTGCTGAAATTGTATTGAAATATTAACCAGCAAAGACCACATTTTTAATTCATCTTATGAGTGGATGCTGTATAATGTATCCATTAGAAGGAAAATGGATAATGTTTAATTAAGCTGTTGCTTGCTCGGTGCTCTGTCGGTGGCCTTCAGTGTTACAGCTATTGATTTGTATGAAACTAATGTAAATAACCAACTTGGGAGAAATGTCCGTAAAACAGAAAGCAAAAATGTGTTGAGAAGTTACCAATGGTACCTCCATACATTGTGCAAGTTCCATCTTATACAAGCATGTGGTGGTTTTGTGAATAATGATCAGGATTGTCTGAGACTACAGCAAGATACAGATCAGATGGAAAGTTAGTTGGAGCATTGGCAGAAGGAATTTCGTGACCTCTGGTTTTCTCTGGGTGCTCTGGTTTGCTCCCACACTCCAGAGACATACAGGTTTGTAGATTGTAAATTGTCCCTAATGTGTAGGATAGTGCTTGTGTCCGGGGTGATCGGTGGATGGCGCGGACTCGGTGAGCCGAAAGACCTGTTTCCACCCTGTATCTCTACAGTCTAAAGCAATGGACTATCATCGTTTTGAGCCCCTTTGTCTGGACTGAAAGGCCCCCTCCATCTAAAATGCCAATTGATCATTTATTTTCATAGTTGCTGCCTGACCAAGTGAGTTCCTTCAGCAGATTGTTCTAGGATCAGGATTCCTGCATTTGCAATATCTTGTGTTTCCTAGATAGTCAGAATAGTTATTCCCATGGTAGGGGTTTTTAAATAAAATTGAATTGATGAGAAGAAGGAATTTTAAAGAGGATTTTAGGAGAGCTTTCTTTATACAGCAAGTGGTTAATATTTATAACATTGCCAGAGATGACAGTGAAAGCAGATACAATCACGACTTTTAAGAAACATTTAGATAGGCACTTGAATTTAAGGATACAGACCTAATGTTGGCAAATGGAATTGGTACAGAGGGTAAAAAAAATCAGTACAACAGTATTCCGCTATGATCCTAAATTTCTGTTTGTTGCCAATTTTCCTTATTAGACGTATTACCGGTATTAGAAAATACCGGTATTAGGGAATTGTGTGTCAATGCTTTCTGGTCTTTTTCTTCTGCAGTAATCTTTATGGTGTAAATAAAGAGCAAAATAGGTAATATTGCATCCAATCTTTAACTTATAGAGATTTAATTTTTCTATTCGATTGCTGGTATGTCCATGTTCCAAAAGTATTTTTAGTTCCTCTAGGCTGGAACTTTGAAGCCAGTCAGCACTGGATTAGATATTGTGCTTTCTGAGAATTTGTTTAAGATTTAGATTTCTGAAACGCTCTGAAATTAAAGTTTAATGCTAAAGTGAATTGGAGTCATTTTTCTCATTTAAAGAAAACAACAATACAAGAATGCAGAAAAGTTCAGATTGTTAGATGAGTGGATTGTTTATTGCATGGATCATTTTATTTGAATGCTCACTTGAATATCATTGCATTTATATAACTTTAGTTGGTCACATTGATGCATTGTGCAAGTGCACTCAATGGAATTTGTAAGATTGTACACCATTCACGATGGTTTTTATATCTTGATTGCTTAATGTTATTAGTTTAGCTCCCAAATGTAGTTCCCGTATGAACTCTCACCTTATGAAAAGAAATATGAAAAATCTGACTGTTTTCTTATGTGATAATATGTTCATTTAAAGTCATAGTTTGCTCTGTTAACAGTGGGACTTAGAATTATATCTATATTACTAAAAGGCTGATCTTGACCGTTTTTGGCTCGCTGTGCTGTGATTTCCGAGAGAACGGCGCCACCTACGGCTGTCATTTTTGGCCACCTCACTCAGAGCCCCCCTCTACCTTCCTGGAAATGGTTGTTTGGGGGGTTTGGGTTGAGGTAATAAGGCACTGCCTGCAAATGGTTGTTTGGGGGTTTGGGTTGAAGTGAAAAGGTACTGCCTGCAAATGGTTGTTTGGGGGTTTGGGTTGAAGTGAAAAGGCACTGCCTGCAAATGGTTGCTTGGGGGGTTTGGGTTGAAGTGAAGTGCATTGCACCCTGCATGAAATGGTATGAAACTGCATTTGAATGTGGTGTCGTTGCACACTGCATGAAATGGTATGAAACTACATTTGAATTTGGTGGTCTTGCACCCTGCTTGAAGTGGTATGAAACTGCACTTGAATTTGGTGGCCTTGCACCCTGCTTGAAGTGGTTCGAAACTACACTTGAATTCAGTGGCCTTGCACCCTGCTTGATGAAGTGGTATGAAACTGCACTTGAATTTTGTGGCCTTGCACCCTGCTCGAAGAGGTAAGAAACTGCACTTGAATTTGGTGGTCTTGCACCCTGCTTGAAATGGTAGGAAAATGGATTTGAATTTGGTGGCCTTGCACTCTGCTTGAAATGGAAAGTGAGTCAACTGCCAGCCCACCAGCCGTGAGTGAGCTGCCAGCACATCAGGCTTGAGCTGCCACCCCAAGAATTCATTTGGCCCATAATGTCCATACTAGCCCTCTGGAGACCAGTAGTCCCTGCAGGCAACAACACCCATACTAGCGCTCCAGAAAGCGCCCCCCCCCCCCACTGGCGACCAATATTGGAATTGGTGGAGAGGTGGAATATTGCGTCGGATGACCAGCCCTCCCGTGTGAACATGGGACCCAAAGGGTCCCACTTAGTCTAGTATATAGTATATATACGTCGGGCTAATTTTTTTTAAAAGGAGTTTTAAAATTAGGTTTGTTTATGTTACTTCAATTAAATTTGTATCTCTTCTGAACATTCAGCAATTCCTCATAATCTGCTTCACAATTTATGTCCTTGATGAAACATTTTAGTGAGCAGAAGAACTCGGAGAGTTGGTTGTTTACTTCCAGTCAGATAGCAAAGCCAGAACCAAAAAGTAAATGTTACAATATTAGTTTATATGTTAAAAAAAAATTGAGATAGGGCACCAGAAGCCCAAAAGGCACCCTGCACAATTAAATGTAAACGTCACTCAAAGTGAGCTTCAAAGCAGAAGGGCAGTGTCCCAAATATACAGGCCACCAGGTGCAGTGAAGTTGTAAAGTTAATCACCAGTAGATTCTGGTTAAAACTGTTAATTGTCTTTTAAATATCTGAACTGTAATAAATGAATTATATCATGAATATGAAACAAGTTTATTCATGGATAACCCCTTGAGATGGACAGTCGTCTTGTTTTCGAGGGGGTCCAACATAGAACAAACAGCACAAGACATAACATACATAGAGGCTCTCATTGACCCACCTACCCACACACCAATACCAAAACCCCTCCATCCCCACTTGTTATAGTTTATGACAATTGTTAATTGACTTTACATATCCAATAATAATAAGTTATGTGTTACAGCATAATGTTGATGCATAATACCATATACCACCTATCATACATCGTACGTTAGGTGGTACGTTGGACCCTCTCGTTTTCGAGGGGGTCCAACATTATTACATGATATATTATTTCATAGTATTGTGACATAATACAATATGACCTTGTTACACTATGCAATACAATAATACATAAGTGTAATGGCCATGCATATACAAAAGCTATGCCAAATGATCACACACAGAGCAAGCTAGATAAAGGAGCTCGAAGACTCTAATACTAGAAACAGGTGCATGGTTTTATAAGGAAGGGTAAAAGTGTATTTTTAAATAGACGAAATGAGTTAATAGTTCTTATGGTACTAGGCAGAGTGTTCCAGTCAGAAGGAGCTTTGAATTTAAATGCACGTCTCCCAATTTATTTGTTAGTTCTTGGAATGAAAAAGGAGGGTTGCTGAATATGTCTTAGTGAATATGAGGGTGTGTATGGTAATAGGTCTTGTTTTAAATAAGAAGGGTAATTGAAATGGATGCATTTAAAGATGAACTGGAACCAGTGGTAGCATCTTCGAGCGTGGGGGAATAACCAGTTTAGAGTTTCGTACATAGAACAGTGGTGAGTTAGATATGGACACCTTAAAATAAATCTGCAGAGACTATTATAAACTACATTGAGGGGTTGAAGATGTGTATCAAATGTATTCTGATAGACAATATCAGCATAATCCTGTGTTGGTAATAGTAGTTGAGAGACAATTTGTTTTCTCATCTGAAAGGTGAAACAATTTATATGGCGGTAAAGAATAGCTAGATTACAGGTAAGTTTTTTAGTAATCGTCTCACTATGCTGCGTAAATGAAAGCGTTGGGTCGAGCCAAACACCAAGATATTTGAAGTTCAATACTTGTTCTAATGGTGATCCTTCATTAAATGATATAGTCAGATCTACAGAATTACCAAGGCCTTGTCTGGTACCAAATAACATACTGCATGATTTATTTTTATTTAAAATTAATTTGTTAAATAATAGCCATTTCTGAACAGAAGTAAGATCTGATTGAAGGGATCTTTCAATTTCAGACTTGTTAGTACTAGATGTATATAGCACTGCATCATCAGCATATAATTGTGTATGACAGTCACAGCAAATATTAGGGAGGTCGTTTATGAAAATAGAGAAAAGGAGTGGTCCCAAAGACGAACCTTGCGGAAACCCCTTCTCAACAATTAAGGAATTGGATTGACTTACATTAAAGGTAACACATTGGCGTCTGTTATGAAGGTATGAGTTAAACCACAGTAGATTGTTTTGAGAAAGACCAATTGAGTAAAGTTTATCAAGCAGTAGGTAGTGGTCAACAACATCAAAGGCCTTGGTTAAATCAAGAAAGATTGCACCGGTGAGTTTACCATCCTCAGAAGCAGTGAACACATCGCTGGTGAGTTTTAACAGAGCTGTAGTTGTGGAGTGATTAGGTCTGAACCCAGACTGGCATGGAGATACAATGTTGAAAGTTAAGACATAATGTGATAGCTGGTTGAACACTAGTTTCTCGAGGATTTTAGCCACCGAGTTGATAATTGAGATGGGGCGGTATTTGTTAATATCGTATGGGTCGCCTCCCTTATGCAGTGAAGTAACATTGGCACACTTCCATGCGGAAAGGAGGGTACAAGTTGAGAAGGACAAATTAAACAGGTCGAATAGTGGGTACATTAGAATATTAGCTCCTAACTTAATGAATTTAGTCTCAATACCAGCTGGACCAGATCCACAATCATCTTTTAATTCATTAATAGCAAGTTGAACGTCAACAGGTTTTATTTTTTGAAAAGAAAAAGAGCTTCTACGTGTAGAGGTAGCTGGAAAGTCACATATAATAGATGAGTCAAATACAGTAGAGCTACATACAGTGGAGAAGTGATGGTTGAAAGCATTGGATATAACAGCAGGGTCCTGAATGATGTCATTGTTGACCCGAATCTGAGTGCTGATATTTTGATTTGATTCATTAAGAACATTATTTAGTCTTTTCCAGAACTTTTTTGGATTATGCATGTCTTCAGAAAGATGTTTTTTAAAATGATTTGATTTAGCATTACGTGTTCCTGTCGTACACTGATTCCTTAAGGACCTATATTTTTCCCAATCAGCAGGGTCCTTTGTTTCCCTGAAAGTCTTCCAGACTTTATCCCGCTCATTAAAAAGGTTGATCAAATCAGCACTAATCCATGGTAAATGTTTTCCCTTGACTTTTATTTCTCTCCAGGGGGCATGCTTATCAATAACTCTTGTGACTTCAGAGTACAAAGAGTTCCAGGCATCCTCAACAGTTGGTATAAGTTAAAACCTGTCCCAGTTTATTGCAATCAGGTCATGCATATAATTATCATAATTAAATTTTCTACATTGTCTGACACGAATAAGTTTAGGAGGGAGATGGGAGGGTTTAATCTTCCATACACAGAAAATAGCAGAATGATCGCTAAAGCAATCTGACAAAACACCAGATGTTAAGATTCGGTCAGGATGGGTAACAAGAATCCAATCTAGTAGTGATGTAGAATTGCCATGAACTCTGGTAGGTTCGTTGATTAACTGGGTCAGGTTTACACTTTTAAGCAAGTTTTTGTCGTTAGAAGAGGAGCGATCGAGCCAGTTTTTATTGAAGTCACCAAGCAGCATTAATTCACATGGGTGTTCAATAGAGGTGAGAGTGGAAATTAGGGACTTTGTTGAGTCAGGATGAACAAGGGGGGGATCGATAGATAGTGCTGATAATTAGATGTTTATTCTCATGAAGTTTTAGCCTAATGAAAAGGCTAATGAATAGGCTTTCAAAGAGAGATGAGGTTACTTTAGGGATGGCAGATTCAGATATAAAGCGACTTGACGCATAACAACAGATTACAATATCAACAGATTACAACTTGCATTAAAGAAGTTGTAAAATAACTTCTGAAGCAGCAAAATAAAAGACAGTTCATGTGGTGGTTTACAGGGTTATTGAGTGAAAGGAAGGTGAAAGTCATAAAGGTAGACACAAAAAGCTGGAGTAACTCAGCAGGACAGGCAGCATCTCTGGAGAAAAGGAATGGGTGACATGTCAAGTCAAGACCCTTCTTCAGACCGAAACTACCCAAAATGCCTCAACCTGAAATTTCACCCATTCCTTCTCTCCAGAGATGCTGCCTGTCTCGCTGAGTTACTCCAGCTTTTTGTGTCTATTTTCGGTTTAAACCAGCATCTGCAGTTTCTTCCTACACAATAGTCATAAAGGATAGGTATAACATGTACCTATTATAAATTTACTCCACAATAAGACAGGAGCTTGGCACCTAACCCAAGTGAATCTCAAAGCAGTCCTCCAGCCATTATAGCGCGTCCACCTTTATTTCATTCATCCTGCTACTTTGCCAGTTTCAGCTCCAACCTGCTATTTTCCTTGAGACTTCTGATTTTTGCATTAATCTGTTATATCAGACCCTATTAGGCCTATTGCTGAAATCCGCAAAGACTACCTCATGTGCTACCCTCATTAACTCTCTTTGCTCCTTCAAGCATTCTAGGCAGACTGATCAAACAGAACCTTCCCTTGATGAAGTACCCTGAATAAATTAGTGTTTTTCAAACTTCAAAAACTATACGACCACTGTGGTCTGTTTGAAAAGCTTGTAATGTGATCTGTAACCCCTCCCTTCTAAAACAGCAGTGCCTTATCAGCAACCTCCCAGCATTCCAACAGCTTATCGGTCCTTAGAAAGGACTGGAAAATAATCGTCAGAGCCTGCACTTTTGCTCCCCCTGGTTTTTTTTTAAACAATCCAGGATACATTCTAAATTTGGCTGTTGATTCATCTACTTTATAAGCTGTTCAACCGTTTTTTGTTCTCATTCCCTATTTAATATTTCCTTCTGTTTGGCTTGAATTACAAATGTCATTCTCCTTTATAAATACAGGCACAAAGTGATGATTTAGATCCAACGGCCCACAGAGGATACCTTTTTGGCTTCTAATGGGAAGTGGGAACTGAAGGACCAAAGTAGAAATAAATACAAGGGGTGTTGATGAGCTTGGATAAATTTAATCCAATGTTTAACATCAGGGTTTACATCAGGGATTTTGAAAGAGGATGGAATATAGTGTAGCAAAGTGTGGAGTCATGCATTTTGGTAGTAGAAATTAATGTGTAGTCCATTTTCTAAATGGGGAGAGAATCCAGAAAGTGGAGGTATAAAGGGACTTGGGAGTGCTGGTGCAGGATTCCCAAAAAGTTAATCTGCAAGTTGAATCGGTAGTAAAGAAAGCAAACGCATTTCTAACATTTATTTCGAGGGGCTTGGGTACAAAAACAGGGATGTAATGCTGAGGTTCTATAAGGCACGGGTCAGGTCACATTTGGAATATTGTGAGCAATTTTGGGCACCATATCTGAGGAAGGATGTGCTGGCTCTGTAGAGCATCCAGAGGAGGTTTACAAGAATGATCCCAGGAATGAGCAGGTTATCATATGATGAGTGTTTGACGGCACTGGGCC
Organism: Okamejei kenojei; assembly: GCA_035221665.1. NCBI lineage: Eukaryota > Metazoa > Chordata > Chondrichthyes > Rajiformes > Rajidae > Okamejei > Okamejei kenojei. Next base: position 26,781,144 of record CM069135.1, on the reverse strand, counting down.
TGTACTCGCGGGAATTTAGAAGAATGAGGAGGGACTTCATTGAAATGTACTGAAAGTGAAAGGCTTGGATTGAGTGGATGTGGAGAGGATGTTTCCACTAGTGCAGTGGTTCTCAACCTTGTTTGCCCCATGCACCCCTTTCACCATATGTCAGAATGTCATCCCCCCCCCCCCCTTTCCAAGATTGTCTGCCTCCAAAAGTGCATTCCAAATAATATGCAAAGGCAATAAAATGATCAACATTCTAACAGTTTGAGTTTGCTAATCTGTGGTCCCAATTCCCCCCCTGAAAACCTGAAATCCCCCCCTGGGGGGAATTCCCCCCTGGTTGAGAACCCCTGCACTAGTGGGAGAGTCTAGGATTCAGGGTCGTAGCCTCAGATTTAACGGTGGTTCTTTTAGGAAGGAGATGTAGAGGAATTTCTCTAGTCAGAGGTTAGTGAATCTGTGGAATTCTTTGCCACAGAAGGCTGTGGAGGCCAAGTCAATGGATATTTTTAAGGCAGAGATAGATAGATTCTTGATTAGTACGGGTGTCAGAGGTTATGGGGAGAAGGCAGGAGAATGGGGTTAAGAAGGAGAGATAGATCAGCCATGATTGAATGGCGGAGTAGCCTTGATGGGCCTAATTCTGCTCCTTAAGAAGGAGGTGATTTTATAGATGCTCTGATATCATCTTCCAAAATTCTATATTTTTTAATTTTATGACAGCGAACGTGACTACACATTAAGAAAGGATGAAGAGAGAAAGGGAGGGAAGTGGCGCATCATTTAGCTGCAGCGTCTGATCCTGTCATTGGTGCTGTCTGTGCAATTTACACATTCTCTCGTTGACTGATTTTGTTTTCCTCCTGGTTAAAGGCAAAAAAAAGTAAAGGGGAATTGATGGGCATATGTACAGTAAAATAAGAAGAGAGAGAGTGGCACTAATGGGATGCTCCTCTGGGAGCTCGCATGGACCAATTGGACCGATTGGTCACCTCCTACATCATAGACTACTGACCTGTCAGCCAAATATTAATGAGAGGGAAAATTTGTGGGATCTTTGCTGAAGAATGTAGTAATCGATTATCTTAAATACTAAAAGGATTGACTAGAGCCAACATGAATTTATGAAAAGGAAATTGTCTCTAACTAATCTGTTGAAGTTCTTTGTTATAAGTAGAAATGATAAGGAGGAACTAGTGGATGTGTTGTATTTGGATTTTCAAAACTCTTCAATAAGATCTAGCATAAGAAGTTGGTCAGCAAGGCTAGAACACATGGAATTGGAGGTGGTATAATAATATTGATTGAAAATTGATCATTGAAGAAAGCAGAAGAGTGAGGATAAATAGTAAGATTAAATGAGAACTTACCAGTTTGAAGTTTGATCTTTATTTTATGAGGAGTTACGATGAGGGATTACATGAAGAACTCGTCAGCCCCGCATCCGCGCCAACCTTCAAAGCAGCGGTGTGGAGTCACAGACAGAAAAACATTGACCTGAGAATAGTAAGATCGAAGAAACTAGAACTACCAGCTGGTTTTATGAGGAGGCGTTGGGAGGGGAGCGCACGTAATCCCTCATTGTAACTACTCATAAAATAAAGATCAAACTTCAAACTGTTACGTTCTCATTTAATCTTACTATTTTACTTCGGAGTCACGTGACTGACTACGTGAAGATTTTAAAGCTCTGTGACTCCATGCCGTGGAATGAATCCATGCGTCACACACTGTATAGTTGGCCAAGAAGAGTGGACAAAACTGTTCAGTCATGACATAATGAACAAATTGACAATTTAATGTGTAATTAAACAATAACAATAACAGTTCCCTCTCTACCCGAGAGGGCTATTAACGTGAACTTAAAACTGAGGTAGCAAACACGCTCGTTCCGGCTAAAGGTCCGTCATAAAATGTCTGAAATGTGCGTGCTGAGGACCATCCTGCAGCCAATAAAATCTGGTCTAGCGGGACATCCAAGACACTCGCGGCGGACGTAGCTGCAGCCCTGGTGGAATGAGATTTGAACATTTTAGTATCAACCCCAGCCCTCTGTTAGAACTTGTTTTAGCCACCTGGAAATGGTCTGAGTTGAGACCTGCTTATGTGGTTCCTTGTGGCTGATCAGTAATGCTAACTCAGACCCCCTAAGCCCGTTGGTGACGCTAATGTATTGCCGGAGGTGAGCAACTACACACAAGTTGGGATCCAAAGGATATGCCATGAACTGTAATTTCAACCCCGAGGTACCTGGTCTACTCTATTTTATAGGGTTGCACACAAAAAAGGTGAAACTACCGGCAGAGGTGAGCATCCTGTCCAATCGTAGTTTTTGTGAGGACTGGACTCTTTGAGCTGAAACTAACGCCATGAGCATAGCCACCTTGTGCGTGAGTCGGAGTAGAGACAGGGAAGTTGGTGGAGACCATGACCGGAGTAAAGTTAAAACCACCCCTACATCCCAAATTTCAGAATATCTGGGCCTAGGAGGGTTCGAATTGTAGACTCCCCTCATGAATCTTGACACTAAAGGGTGAGACCCTACTGATTGGTGTTCTGAAATTGGCAGCAGGTAAGACAACAGCGCACTTCTGGCACAATTTAGAGCACTGTAGCTTAATTTGTCATCGAAATGCAACTTCGAGAGGAACTCCAGAACATTTGTAATGTGCACTGCATCATAAGAAATGTCGGACTGTGCACAGAACACTTCCTAACGTATGAGGCATATTGTTTTTGAGTGCTGCTTCTCCAGGCCGCAGTTAGCACATCCATCGTACGATCATCTAGCCCAAGTCCAAGGAAAGGTCTTCTTAAAACCTGCAAATCAATAAATTGAGCCGATCATGCAGAGGATGTACTTCACCAGAAACCAAAAAAAACATTGCACCCCAATGTAGCGAGAACACGTCTATCGCTACTGCCCCTGGGTCTGGTTCCCATGCAACATACTTTGGTAATTGATGATTTAATCTTGAAGCGAACAAATCCATATCCGGTGTTCCATACCTAGAAACAATATGCTTAAACACACTATGATTCATTCTGTGTTGTCATTGAATTTACGTGACCTGGTGTCTGCCACCGTGTTGAATCTACCTGGGAGGTAGATACCTGAAACCCAAATATTTCGAATGATGTTCCAGTTCCAAATGAGGCATGCCAATTTATCACAGGATACTGACTTGATACCACCCATGTGATTTATGTATGCCACTACTATGGTGTTATCTATCTGTAATTGAACATGCACGTGGTGCATGTGCGCACAATAAGCTTTCAGACCATAAAGGGCTGCGAGCAATTCCAAATAGTTATTACCATGCAACTGCAGAAAAGATATCTCATGCATGTTCCATCTGCCACTGCAGCTAGAAACGGTGTCAGTGGCGCCCCACCCCAGAGAACTGGCATCAGTCTGTAAAACAACAGAAGTGCTTTCAATTGAAATATTGCCAGAACAATGGACAATATTGGCTTTCCACCACTGTAGCTCATCAATGGCTTCGGCCGGTAATTGCATAGTTCTGTCAAAGTGGCCGAAATTATGTTGGAGTGCTTGCACCTTTGCTCTTTGTAATTGCTGATAGTGCAAAGGCCCATATTTGGCTGCTGGAAATGCAGCCACCAATTTTCCAATCAAGCTTGCTACTTGTCGAATTGAAGGCAGCTGCTGTGTGATAAGATGATTGCAGGCTTCTATTAACTTCAATCTCTTGCCCTTGGGCAAAGTGACTGACAGGTGATTGGAGTTAATAGTAAATCCCAAATAATCCATAACCCTGGATGGAGTCAACCTGGATTTTACTGGGTGATTTAGGAACCCCAACTGCTCAAACACAGGTTTGGTGGCTGAGACCGCCGAAATAGCCAATTCCATAGTTTTCCCTATAATGAGGATATCGTCCAAATAAGCCCTATGTGTTTCTGCTCTCTTAATAGAGCAAGAACAGGTTTCAATATTTTTTTGAATAACCTGGGAGCTGAGGTTAACCCATTCGGCAATGCTTTAAACTGCCATAGCTGCCCATCCATTTAAATTTCAAGTATTTTCTGTGATCCTTGTGAACAGGTACAGAATAATAAGCATCTTTAAGATCAATGCATGCCATGTAACATCCCATTGGAAATTAACTGTTTTGCAGTCACAAAACGTTCCATTTTGAAATGTTTGTACTGCACAAAGGTGTTAAGTTGGGTTAAGTCCAAAATGATGCAGTACCCCCCATCCTTATTTTCCCTGGTGAAAATATTGGATACAAATTGATGAGGTTCATGACTTTTTTCAATCAGTCTTTTTGCACTTAATGTTTCAATTTCAGCCTGAACTTCCAAAGCATCCCGTTTTGAACGAGCAAAGGTACGGTTTGGGAGGGAGAGAGCCCGCAAATTCGATTTTGAACCTGACTATGCTGCGCAGTATGAACAAGTCAGAAGTTATCCACCGCCACTCACGCAAAAAGAAACGTAACCTACCACCAACATGCAATGAACCCACACCCGGTATGATACATTGAGACTCAGACCCACCTACCTCCGTGTTAGTCGGTGGATTCTGGACATTTATTTCCTTCCCCGATATTTGGGGACTTGAGGTGCTGTTGTGCGCCAGCTGTGCATCTTGGCTGTCGGCCGGTTTGGGCCATGTCCTAGAAAAGACTTCCGGCCGGTTCTTTGGGTCTTCGAGCTGGAGGTGGTTTCCGCAGCTGGTCTTGTGCTGGTCGAAACGACGACTGTCTGTGTGGTGGTGGAGCCCGAAGTAGCACCACAGCCTTCGACTCGTCGTCCAAGTCTTTCACCTGCCTGCACAGGTCTTCTCCAAACAGTAAATTGGGCGGCTGCACATTACTGGCCTTACACAACCCCGCAAACTTGGGGTTGCGAACAGGATGAATGGCATTCTTACGAAAGCAATTAATTTTGAATTGTGCATTGCACAACAATGCCATTGCGTCCCGTTGAGCCTCAGATAATGCGCAATCGTCCACCGACCTGGCGAATGCTGTCAACCCCAATGCCAGCAGGTTTAAAATTCTTTGCAGTTTGACCTCTTGGGTCTTTATGCCGCCCCCAATGTAGCTCCAGGTGGAACTGTTCACCACCGGTACCTTGAGGGAAGCACAGTTGCTGGGAGCGTGGTACCTCATGGCTGTCTCCATCATGACTTGTTCTTGAAGCTGGTGGGAAGCGAGGTAATTAATGCTGGCCGCCAGCTCTTCTTTCAGCGGCTCCCCAACCAGTGACGGCATTGCAAATTTCGAGACCATGGTTGGCACCTCCGCTTTCCGCGGGTCTCGCACCGAGCGGTCCTCCGCCCAGGACTGGTGGTCTATATTCTCATCCTCGGATGGGGATACATAATGCAGCCCTGCACCAGGCGCTGCTGCGGGCCCTCGAGGCCCGCTGTGATATGCATTTAAGAGAGAGTTGGATAGAGCTCTAGGGGCTAGTGGAGTCAAGGGATATGGGGAGAAGGCTGGCACGGGTTATTGATAGCAGACGATCAGCAATGATCATATTGAATGGCGGTGCTGGCTCGTAGGGCCGAATGGCCTCCTCCTGCATCTATTTTCTATGTTTCTATGACTCCCGACCAGGGAGCACATCATGTTGGAGCATCTTCTCCATAAGATGCTCCATGCGGGAAAGGTGTCCGCCGACACTTCCTGCTCGAGGAGGCGAACCCTCCCAGCCGGACTCGTCCGAGTCCACTGGCCTGTTGGACTTGCACTTGGCCTTCCCGTCCCGCGGGGTAGCCAAAGTGCTGTCCATGGGCACCGAGCCCGGGGTCGCTGGCAGTGGTGTCAGCGACCGCGATGGTGAAACGGACTGCCGCCCGCTGACCGCACTGCCACAGTCTTCGGAAGCGGTTTTCCCTGCAGCCCATCGAGACTTCACCCTGGCCTTATCCATGGTGTTCTTGCTGTAACAAGACAGAAGAAAAAACGACCGCAGACTAAGTTCAAGAACTTACCTGGAGGCCTTTTAAACTTACCGCTGGTGGAGCGACGCGCCGCCAGCCAGTCAGAGCGCCATGCATTTGATGTAATGACGTGCATGCGGGGCTGACGGGTTCTTCACGTAGTCACTCACGTGACTCCGAAGTAAAATCCATATTTCACAGGCTGAGAGTTCTGTGATATTTTGGGGATTGTTATTTGTGTACCAGTTTTTCAAAATTTGCATCAACAATTTAGCTGAGGGGACCAAATGCCATACTTCCATGCTTATTAACAATATAAATATATATATTTATATTGTTATATTACATTTATAAAAACAATATTAAACCAAATGAGATTGTAACATAGAGAAGAATGTAAAGAGTGCTGTTGGCCCAGCGGGAGTTAGCTGGTGTTGGCTGGAGAATTCCATTGTCTTTCACTATTCTGCTAATTTCAAGGCAATGGAATTCCTCAGCCAACCCCAGCTCAACTCCCGCCGGGCCAACCGATAGCACCAGTGACCCCAGACCCACAGCCAGCGCGGAGAAGAAGCGCCAACTCCGGCCCAACCCCGCTCGCCGACAGGCTGGGGACCGCCAGCAGCCAACCCCTCCGGCGCCGGCAAAAGCCGAGCACCAGCCATACACATAAAGAGCTGCAGCAACTCAGCCTCTTCCCCACACCGGCTGCAAGCCTGGTCCGACACCTCCGGCCGCCCCCGACAGGGACGGCGGGACACCCAGAAGGTTCGATCCTAAAGGTCTGAAGAAGGGTTTCAGCCCGAAACGTTGCCTATCTCCTTTGCTCCATAGATGCTGCTGCACCTGCTGAGTTTCTCCAGCATTTTGTGTACGTTCGATCCTAACTACAGGTGGTGTCTGTACGGAGTTTGTACGTTTACCCTGTGACCACGTGGGTTTTCTCCGGGTGATCCGGTTTCCACCCACACTCCAAAGACAGGTTTGTAGGTTAATTTGCTTCTGTAAATTTTAAATTGTCCCTAGAGTTAAGGACAATGCTAGAGTACGGATGATCGCTGGTTGGCGCAGATCTAAAGATCTAAAAAATCTAAAGACATCAGAGACGCCCACTTTTTTCTAGGAACAAGGCTACCCCTCCCCATGGTGCCCCTGCTTGCATTTCTTACATTTCCAACGCATCTGCTCTCACCCCTCCTCCACTCTGACAGAATAGGGATAGAGGTCCCCTGTTCTTCGTATTTCATCCCACTACCCTTCACATCTAGCATATTATTCTTCATTCCACCACCTGCCACATCCTCTCCTTTCCATCCATTTCTGATTTCTGTAGGAACAACTCTCCCCATAAGTCCCTGGATGGCTCAATCCTATCCGCCCATCTTTCCCCCGCAAGCATAGGAAGTGTAACACATGTTGTGTAACAGCACCTAAATTCCACCTGGGTAGTCTATACCCAACAGCATGCTCATTGAATATTCCAACTTCAGATAACCCATGTTCCCAACTGTCTTTTTCTCTCTCCTCCTATCTAGCCTGATTTCCCTCATCCACATTCACTTGTTGTTACACACCCCTCAACTCCCATCACCCTGTTTCTTTTCCTCCCATTCTCCTCACACACTCTTCCTACTGAAGCCTCTCTCCTCCACTACTGGTCACCCTGCCCCTCTCCATGTTGCTATCACCTGCCACCGCCCTTTCTCATTAATTTTCAATCTTCGTCTTCCTTTCCTATCTAATCCAGAATCTGCCGCACTTTATTTTCCATTTATCGCCTCCCACCTCCTGTCGAGCTCTCCACTCTTCCCTCCCCATCTGACTATTATCTGCACTCAACCCCTTCTCACCTGGGTCCACCAATTGCTTGCCCCACCTCTTCCATCCCGACCCCCAACTACTTCCTTCCTGCTCTTTCATTCGAGGTAAAGGGTCTCGACCCTTCTGGTTGACTGTCCAGTTCCCTCCGCGGATGTTGCCTGACCTGCTGAGTTCCTCCAGCTACTCTTTTTTTGCTAAAGATTACAAAACCATCTCTCTTGCCCTGTGTAGTCTGGAGTTAGGAGGCAATTAAAGAAGATCTCGCTGAAATGTTCAAAATTCTTAAAAGGCTTAACAAGCCAGATGCAGGTAAGATGTTCTTCCACTGGTTCTAGATTCTAGGACCGGATGGGGAGCTGGGGTAGGGCACAATCTCAAAATGGAGGGAAACTATTAAGGATGGCAATGCAAGGTTTCTTCACGTGTGTGATGGTGAACCTTTGGAATTTCTACCGCAGTGGACTGTGGGTACAGTTGTGTGTTTATTCAACACACATTGAAACATTTCTATTTGCAGTGTTTATAAATGATATTTACCTAGAATAGAAACAATATTTAAATTTAAAGTTTTTACTAAATTGGATGTTTTGATAATCTCGAACAAAGTTGTGGATAGGTTGGGAGGGTGCAGTAATTAATGCCAAAGTGAGACTAGCTCAGTTAGGCAAATTTGTTAGCATGGTTGATAACTTGGATGGGCCAAAGGGCCTGTTTCCATCCTGCATAGCTCTATGAATCTCTGCCAGTGTATTATGGAGTTAGACCCCAGGATTACTGGAGAGTTTACTGAAACCAACATTGGTCTGCATAGCTTCAATGAAAGCTATTGGATCATTGACCTGTCCACTGCACATCTCGTATGTGTATGTGACGAATAGACTTGACTTGACTTGACTTGACAGTGCCACCCCCAAGTATACTCGGGTCAGAGAATACAAGTGACAACAATTCTTGGCAGTGAATAGGTTAAGCAGGGGTGTACAATGGAAATCTTGAGAGGAATTAATAATTACACTGGCATGGTATTACGGTATAATACTGGTAATAAGGAAATTTGGGTAAAGCATATTGTGTAGAAAAGACCCAAGCAATGCATCAGAGATTTAAGGACAGTGAAGACCCTGAGTTTGTTTGCTTTGGAGAAGCACACCTTATATGAAATTATTGAAGATTCTTAAGAAACTTGATGAATTGAACACTGATAATATATTTCCAGTTTCCTATAGTGTCTTCAAGTGGATAATAGCCTATGTTATTTCATAATGAAATTAATCAATAGGCAAATTTTTTAAGTTTGTTTGATTGTCGGAATAAAACACTGTTGTTTTTGCTGATGTAGATGCTTTCCTTGGTTACTGAGTGGTGGTAGTTGTTAAACAAACATACAAGACTGAGATATGTGTAATGTGTGTATTTTGCAAGGTTTTAACTGTAAGCACTGTAACTACATGACATGATAGCAACTTCACCACCAATTTCCATCCTGCAGTCAAATTCACTTGGACCATCTCCGACACCTCCTTCCCGTTTCTTGATCTCACAATCTCCATTACAGGAGATAGACTACTGACTGACATATATTACAAACCAACTGACTCCCACAACTATCTTGCTACACTTCTTCCACTCTGCATCTTGCGAAGACTCCATTCCCCTACTCCCAATTCCTCTGTCTACGCCGCATCTGCATCCAAGATGAGGTGTTCCATACATCTGAGATGTCCTCATTCTTTAGGGAACAGGGGTTCCCTTCTCCCATCATAGATGAGGCTCTCACTCGTGTCTCCTCAGTACCCCGCAGCTCCACCTTTGCTCCCGCTCACTCTATCGCAGCAGAGACAGAGTCCCCCTAGTCCTTAGTTTTCATCCCATCTGCCGTCGCATACAACACATAATCCTCTGACATTCTAGCCACCTTCAACGGGATCAGTAGATGAGGTTGGAGGAGGTGCAAGTGAACCTCTGCCTAACCTGAAAGAACTGTTGGTGTCCCTAGACAATCGAGGGCAAAGGTATAGGGACAGGAATTGCATCTCCTGCAGTTGCAGGGGAAGGTACCTGGGGATTCCCTCTCTCTCCATCCCTGTTCCACCCAAGTCGCACCAGCTTCTCATTTTCGCCCAACGAACAGCTAACAGTGGCCTGTTTCCTGTATCATCATAACTTTTTTGCATATCTTTCATTCATTGTTCATTATCTCTCTACATCATCGTCTAGATCTCTCATTTCCCTTTCCCCTGACTTGTCTGGAGAAAGTTCTCGACCCGAAACATCATCCATTCCTTCTCTCCAGAGTTACTTCAGCTATTTGTGTCTATCTTCAGTTTAAACCAGCTTCTGCAGTTCCTTCCTACAGTACGCAATTTCTGTTGGGTAATGCCACATAGTACAAGGAATGAGGAGACAAATTTTGAAGAAAGGAACTCCTTGGATAACGGCAACTTAACAAAGTTCACTTTTGGTTGGAGAATCCATGGATTGAATTATTATACATGGAAACAAAACTAGTTACCAAGTTTGGTTAGTAAAGACCATCTCTATTTTGCAGCAGCCACTTAAACACTTGGTTTAGCAATTCTGGATTATGTCTGAGCTCATAGTTTTGAGATGCACCAGGACATTTCAAAATATAATGAAAGTTAACTTCTACTTTGGTCATCTATGCATGTGCCAATGTTGATATAACAATCTGTCAGTGAATTTTAAAAAATGATCCAAAACCATATGACATGTTTGACAAACCTTCTTGAATTTTTTGAAGCGGTAACTAGGGAAATTGATGAGGGTAAAGCAGTGGATGTTGTCTATATGGATTTCAGTAAAGCCTTTGACAAGGTTCCCCATGGAAGGTTGGTTAAGAAGGTTCAATCTTTGGGAGTTAATGGCGGAGTAGCAAGATGGATTCAACAGTGGCTGAATGGGAGATGTCAGAGAGTAATGGTGGATGGCTGTTTGTCAGGTTGGAAGCCGGTGACCAGTGGGGTGCCTCAGGGATCTGTGTTGGGTCCACTGTTGTTTGTCATGTACATCAATGATCTGGATGATGGGGTGGAAAATTGGATAAGTAAGTATGCAGATGATACTAAGATAGGTGGTGTTGTGGATAATGAAGTAGATTTTCAAAGTCTACAGAGAGATTTGGGCCATTTGGAAAAGTGGGCTGAAAGATGGCAGATGGAGTTTAATGCTGTTAAGTGTGAAGTGCTACATCTTGGCAGGACAAATCAAAATAGGACGTACATGGTAAATGGTAGGGAATTGAGGAATGCTGTGGAACAGAGGGATCTAGGAATAACTGTGCATAGTTCCCTGAAGGTGGAATCGCATGTAGATAGGGTGGTAAAGAAAGCCTTTGGTGTGCTGGCCTTTATAAATCAGAGCATTGAATATAGGAGTAGGGAAGTAATGTTAAAATTGTACAAGGCATTGGTAAGACCAATTCTGGAGTATGGTGTACAATTTTGGTCGCCTAGTTATAGGAAGGATGTCAACAAAATAGAGAGAGTACAGAGGAGATTTAGTAGAATGTTGCCAGGGTTCCAGCAACTATGTTACAGAGAAAGGTTGAACAAGTTAGGTCTTTATTCTTTGGAGCGCAGAAGGTTAAGGGGGGACTTGATTGAGGTCTTTAAAATGATGAAAGGGATAGACAGAGTTGACGTGGATACGTTTTTCCCATTGAGGGTAGGGAAGATTCAAACAAAAGGGCATGACATGAGAATTAAGGGACAGAAGTTTAGGGGTAACATGAGGGGGAACTTCTTTACTCAGGTGGCTGTGTGGAATGAGCTTCCAGCAGAAGTGGTGGAGGCAGGATCGATTTTAACATTTAAAAGTAAAGTGGATAGGTATATGGACGTGAAGGGAATGGAGGGGTATGGTCTGAGTGCAGGTAGATGGGACTAGGGGAAAACAAATGGTCGGCACGGACTGGAAGGGCCGAGAGGGCCTGTTTCCGTGCTGTAATTGTTATATGGTTATATGGTTATATGTTATATGACTACATATGCTGAAAAACTGAAATAAAACAAAAGGTGCTGGATGGAGATCATGCAGCATTTATGGGGGAAAAAACAAAGTGAATGTTTCAGGTTAATAATAATAATTAAATTGTACTTTTTCTAGCCTCCCTGGTTATTTGGCTTGTAGTTATGAGAATTCTTTAATCTGATAACCCCTCCTTGGGCATCTTAATGACACCCAGCTGCCAGATGCAATGTTTTTTACTTCAGCTGCGTTATAGATAATTAGTCATAGACATGAGAAAAATAGTTAGGAGACTTCTGAATCAGTCATGCAGAATTTTATATTCACAAGACTGAAATGCCCTTTAACGTTGCCACTCCTTTATTTTCTACAGTTAGAATAGCTATGTTCTAAATATATAGTGGTACATGATGGTGTTCATTGTTCACAATATATTAATTAGTCACAGTATTTTGTGTGATTAGTAAAGATAATGCAAATAAACAGCCTCTGTTGGGTTAATAAAGAACATTAACTACTTTTATATTAAACTTCAGGTACGCCATAACAGTCTGGTATTTTGATGCAGATGAGCGAACACGAGCTAAAGACAAATATTCAACAGGTACAGTGTCCTCATCTGAGTATTTATGCTTTATAAAAATAACATTTTCTGCATGATATGGGACTTATATACTGAAAATGGCACTACCATTTGTCTATTACATCATTATTTCAATATTTTTAAAGAAGCTACTTGTTTGAGTTGCCACATTGTTATCTATTATGTCTATGTACATTGCACAGATCCCATTCATTGTGAAATGTGCACTCATTTGATGTTCACCTCTTCTGGCAGTTCATTAAACTATTGGTCTAAGTTCTTCGGTGGACAAAAATGCTGGAGAAACTCAGCGGGTGTAGCAGCATCTATGGAACGAAGGAAATAATCAATGTTTCGGGCCAAAACCCTTCTTCAGACTGATGTGAGGGTGGGGGGGGGGGGGGAAGAAGAAGAAAGAAAGAGGAGGGGCCAGAGGGCAGAAGGAGAGCTGAGAAGGGGAGGAGATAGTGAGAACTACCTGAAATTAGAGAAGTCAATATTCATACCGCTGGGGTACAAACTGCCCAAGAGAAATACGAGGTGCTACTCCTCCAATTTCCGGTGGTCCTCACTCTGGCCGTGGAGGAGGCCCAGGACAGAAAGGTCGGACTCGGAATGGGAGGGGGAGTTGAAGTGCTGAGCCACTGGGAGATCAGGTTGGTTATTGCGAACCGAGCGGGAGATGTTCGGCGAAGCGATTGCCAAGCCTACGCTTGGTCTCACCAATGTAGATCAGCTGGTGTCTAGAGCAGCGGATACAATAGATGAGGTTGGAGGAAGTGCAGGTAAACCTCTGTCGCACCTGGAATGACTGCTTGGGTCCTTGAATGGAGTCAAGGGGGGAGGTAAAGCGACAAGTGTAGCATTTCTTGTGGTTGCAAGGGAAAGTGCCTGGAGAGGGGGTGGTTCGGGTGGGAAGGGACAAATTGACCAGGGAGTTACGGAGGGAGTGGTCTCTGCGGAAAGCAGACAGGGGAGGAGATGGGAAGATGTGGCAGGTGGTGGGGTCACATTGGAGGTGGCGAAAATGACGGAGGATTATTTGTTGTATGTGACGGCTGGTAGGGTAGAAGGTGAGGACAAGGTGGACGGCCCTTGTTAGGTGTGGGGGAATGGGGAGAGAGAGCAGTGTCATGGGGTATCGAAGAAACCCTGGTGAGAGCCTCATCTATGGTAGGAGAGGGGAACCCCCGTTCCCTGAAGAATGAGGACGTCTCCGATGCCCTGATGTGGAACACCTCATCCTGGGTGCAGATGTGGCGTAGACGTTGGGGATGGAGTCCTTACAGGAAGCAGGGTGGGAAGAAGTGTAGTCCAGATAGCCATGGGAGTCAGTGGGTTTACAGTGGATGTTGGTCAGAAGTCTATCACCTGCGATGGAGATAGTGAGGTCTAGAAATGGTAGGGAAGTTCTTCCTCTGCTTTACAGCATTACTGTCTTGTATCAATAATTGGGATGTCCAATTGGTATCCAACATATCATCTCTGTCCTGTGATACTGTGTTAGTCTCCAGTTTCAGTATGTTTAACTACATACTGTATGTCTCTTTATGGCTTGAACCTTTCTGGCAGTAAATAGATTGTCCCATCTATTGGTTTCTCTGACCTAAGTTGATCATTTTAACTTATTGACCGGCAAATGATTTTCTAACCCACCTGTATTATCAATAGTTTTACTTTTTTTTTAAACTATGGTTTTCATATTTCAGTTTGAAACCAAAGGTAATTCCTAGATCCATATATTTGTAGAAATATTTTCATTCACAGATTTGGAATTATGTTTGTAATTTTCTAGAGAATAAGCAAAGCATTTAGTTTACTCCTGCTATTTGCTTTACAATCGTTAATACACACAGAAAGAGGATGATTAACATCATACTTAACTTCCCGATTCAGTGCACCAGATATTTATTCCCCTCTATTATGGAATATTAGCTAATAACTTTCCATGACCACCAGAAATTATAAACTATGGTAAATATAATATTTTGGCAGCTCCATTTGCGGATGATGTTTTATCAGGCACTGGTGAGGCCACATTTGGAATAATGTGAGCAGTTTTGGGCCCAATATCCGAAGAAGGATGTGCTGGCTTTAGAGAAGTCCAAAGGAGGTTTACGAGAATTATCCTGGGGATGATTAGGTTAATGTATGAGGAGCGTTTGAAGGCTCTGGAGTTTGCAAAGATGAGGGGGGATCTCTTTGAAATTTACTGGATAATGAAAGGCCTAGATAGTGTGGATTTGAAAAAGATGTTTCAAATAATGGTGGAGTCTAGAACCAGAGGGCACAGCCTCAGAAATGTATTTAGCAAAAGCGTGGAAAGTCTTTGGTAATCATTGTCACAGATGGCTGTGGTCAAGATGGTAGGTATTTCTAAGGCGGACATTGATCGGTTCTTGATTAGGAAGGGTGTCAAAGGTTACGGGGGAATAGGCACACAAATAGTGTTGAGAGGGAAAAATACGTCGGCCATGATTGGATGGCGGAGTAGACTCGATGGACTGAATTACCTCATTCTGCACCAATATCTTATGACCTTCTAAATGTCACCAGTTGAGCTTCAAAAGTCAACTTCCCTTTCACTCACTGTGATCAGCCTTTAAGATCTCTACTAATTATTTGTTCTTATAAATGGCTATCAATATTTCATTTCATAGTAATTCAATATGACTGCCTTCTCTCAGTTAGATCTTGTATACCTTTGGAAGCAACTAAAAATGCCTAAATGATAAACATGAATGTGGACTTGGTATATCCATTCTATTTTTAATGTGTGTTCACCTACCTTTGTTTAATATCAGTAATTTTATAATGTACCGGTAATTTTATTTTAAAAAAGGACAATCGTGTTGAGTAACCAGAGTTCATCCTTTAATTTCACTGTGTGCAAGAAAAATTAAACTTGGAATTTGTGTTTGTTAGTGATTTAAAAATGACAG
Organism: Okamejei kenojei; assembly: GCA_035221665.1. Classification (NCBI taxonomy): domain Eukaryota; kingdom Metazoa; phylum Chordata; class Chondrichthyes; order Rajiformes; family Rajidae; genus Okamejei; species Okamejei kenojei. The sequence goes on along the minus strand of CM069135.1, from coordinate 26,765,900 downwards.
TTCAGAAGGCAATAAAATTTGAATAACCTATATTTATAGCCATTCCTTAATTGCCTTGAAGAACATAGTGGTGGATCACCTTCTGAAACTGCTCTGGTCCTTCTGTTGGGCTTTGCCCACAATTTTATTGAGTACGAAGTTGCAGGAACTAATTCCTGTGTTATCCAAGAAATGCCAATATATTCCTGAGTATTAATGGTGTGCAAAGTTAAGGGGACCAGAAGGTAGTGGTTCTTCCATTTACTTGCTGGCCTTTTCCTTGGCCTTTATCCTATTGGTATGATCTTGAACAACCTTACACATGTTTGGGGTTCTTTTGACAATTTTGTAAGGGAAGTACTTAGAAGTTCACGATAAAATAGGCCGAAGTCAGCATGGCTTTATAAAGGGGAGGTCTTACTTGACAAATTTGCTGGAGTTCTTTGAAGAAGTAAATAGCAGGGCAGACAAAGGAGAGTCAGTAGATGTTGTTTACTTAGGTTTTCAGAAAGCCTTCGATAAGGTGCCACATGTTAGGCTGCTCAGGAAGATGAGAGCCCATGGTATCAAAGGGCACATACTAGCATGGATGGCAGGTTGACTGGATGGCATAAGACAAATTGTGGCAATAAAAGGGGGCTTTTTCCGCAAGGGTCGGTGCGGGGGCTGCTACTCTTGATGTATATTAATGATTTGAACGAGGGGATTGAAGGCTTTGTGGCAAAGTTTGCAGATAATATGAAAATAAGTGGAGAGGCAGGTAGTGTAGAGAAAGCAGGGATTCTGCAGAAGGACTTGAACAGGCTGGGAGAGTGGGCAGAGAAGTGGAATATAATGTAGCAAAGTGTGGAGCCATGCATTTTGGTAGGAGGAATAAAGGCATAGACTATTTTCTAAATGGGGTGAGAATCCAGAAATCAGAGGTGCAAAAGGACTTGGGAGTGCTGGTGCAGGCATTTCAAATCGTTATTCTGCAAGTCAAATAGGTGGTAAAGAAAGCAAACTTAATGCAAGCATTTATTTCAAGAGGGCTTGTATACGAAAACAGGGATGTAATGTTGAGGCTCTATAAGGCGCTGGTAAGGCCGCATTTGGAATATTGAGAGCAATTTGGGGCACCATATCTGAGGAAGGATTTGGGGCACCATATCTGAGGAAGGAGAGGTTCCAGGCGAGGTTTGCAAGAATGATCCCAGGAATGAGTAGGTTAACCTATAATGAGCGTTTGTTGGCACTGGGCCTGTACTCGATGGAGTTTAGAAGAATGAGGGCAAGCTCATTAAAACACAAAATAGTGAAAGGTGTGGTGACAGATTTTCATATTGTTTCAAGGAATCCTTCCTTTAGTCCCTATGATTGAAGACAGGGGTTCAGGAGATAATCGAAATGCACTCATGAGTTCTCCACGAGACATTCAATGCCGTCAAAAGATAAATCTTCCAAACGCAGTCTCTTGATTAATTGTTTCTTTATTGTAGTAGTAAAAACAGTAAGATATTCATCCAAATGTATTCTTGTATAAGTACATTTTGATCTTACTCGTGGTCAAACTTGTGCATGGTCGAAAGCTGTGACCTCTCCCCCATGCTTCTTAAAACTAAACTAGTTCGGTGGGGGCGCTGCAAGCTGGCAGCCCTGTCAGCAGCGTGTTAGTTTTTTTCTACTTTTTTTGTTTTTTTAGTGTGTTTTAATGTATGTTTATAATGTTTCTCTGTGTGTCTTGTGTGGGGGGTGGTGTGTGGGGGTAAGGGGGAAACGCTTCAGTCTCCTCCTCCACGGAGAGGCGACTTTTTCCATGTCGCCTCCCCCGTGGCCTAACATCAACGATCAGTGCGGCCTTTCCCGGATACATGCCTGGGGCTTCAGCTGCGGGCGCAGCGTGGACTCTCGTCGCGGAGCGGGCGAGCCCTCGCCGGGACTCGCCGGAGGGGAGCGCTCCATTCGCTGGCCCGCGGCAGCCTGAAGCCGGGGTCTGCAGAGCTCCAGCCGGTCCGCGGCCTACTTCTACCGTGGGCGCGACGGGGACTTACCATCAGGAGCGGGGTCCCTCGCCGGGGATCCCTGGAGCTCGGACTGCCGACTCTGCGGTCTGCGGTGCTTCTGGCTGCAGCGCGGCGGGGTCTTTAGATCTTCGACCACCGGCCTGCGGCCTATACCAACCGGAAGCCGCGGTCTCCGGTGATGAGGCACCTTTTCAGGACTTACCTGGACTTTACCTTGTCTACTCATCTGGACGCCCGCAGCGGCGACTGCAGAGGGTTGAGGTCCCGACCATGGGGGAAAATGGAGGAGGACTGGCCTAATTTTGTGCCTTCCACCACAGTGATGAATTCTGTGGTGGATATTTATGTTACATTTTTATTGTGTTTTTGAGTGTTCTTTTTCATTGTACCGCTGCTGGCAAATTCATTTCACTTGCACTTTATGTGTAAGTGACGAATAAAACGAATTGTGATTGTCAGAAAACTAATAGCGAGTCTGGGCAAGAATCCCAGCCGCAAACACGCCTCAGATTACGTATAAATCCCACCCACATAATTACAGGCAGATAAAATTTAACGGTAACTGGTTATAGTTATAACATACTGAGTTAAGCTAAATGACTACTACAAAAGGGTTGGATAGAGTGGATGTGGAGAGGATGTTTCCACTAGTGGGAGATTCTAGGACTGGAGGTTATGTCCTCAGAATTAAAGGATGTTCATTTAGGAAGGAAATTAAGAGAAATGTATTTAGTCAGAGGGTGGTGAATATCTGTAATTCTTTGCCACAAAAGGCTGTGGAGGCCAAGTCAGTGGATATTTTTAAGGCAGAGATATATAGATTCTTGATTGGTAGAGGTGTCAGGTGTTATGGGGAGAAGGCAGGAGAATAGGATTAGGATGGAGAGATAGATCAGCCGTGATTGAATGGCGGACTCGATGGGCCGAATGGCCTAATTCCGCTCCTATTCCTTATGATCTTATGAAATATAAAAGTGACATCCTGTAAGTACTTGAGATAAGACTTAGTTTCGTGGAGACGGAAAAAATAAAATTATTGATTGTGAACATTCAAGATTCATGACATCCTCACTTTACAGTCTTTAAACTTGCGCTGACCACACGTTTTAAAATTCTGTGGTTTGGGAAATAAATGCTATGTTTTGGGGGTAGACACAAAATGCTGGAGTAACTCAGCGGGACAGGCAGCATCTCTGGAGAGAAGGAATGGATGACGTTTCGGGTCGACCCTTCTTCAGACTATATTTTTATATATAACAGACTATGTTTTGGGGTATACCCCCTCGCAGTGTTTGTCTCAATGGTTCATGTCTTCACTTTTTTTTTAAAGGAATGATCTCCAACATCAAAGACCCAAATGTTGGCACATAATAATCCTTCTGAAATGTACTGTAAAAAGTAAGACAAACTGTTATGTTTGTTCTAAGTGCAAATAAAATTGTACTCAGCAATGCTGTTTGGTTTACCATTGGTGAATCTGATAAGATTTCAAAAGAGCTACTTGGTGACACAAATTACGACAAGTTATAAGGATTTAACCATATAACCATATAACAATTACAGCACGGAAACAGGCCCTCTCGGCCCTTCTAGTCCGTGCCGACCATTTGTTTTCCCCTAGTCCCATCTACCTGCACTCAGACCATACCCCTCCATTCCCTTCCCGTCCATATACCTATCCACTTTTAAATGTTAAAATCGATCCTGCCTCCACCACTTCTGCTGGAAGCTCATTCCACACAGCCACCACCCTCTGAGTAAAGAAGCTCCCCCTCACGTTACCCCTAAACTTCTGTCCCTTAATTTGCATGTCATGCCCTCTTGTTTGAATCTTCCCTACCCTTAATGGGAAAAGCTTATCCACGTCAACTCTGTCTATCCCTTTCATCATTTTAAAGACCTCAATCAAGTCCCCCCTTAACCTTCTGCGCTCCAAAGAATAAAGACCTAACTTGTTCAACCTTTCTCTGTAACATAGTTGCTGGAACCCTGGCAACATTCTACTAAATCTCCTCTGTACTCTCTCTATTTTGTTGACATCCTTCCTATAATTGGGCAATCAAAATTGTACACCATACTCCAGAATTGGTCTCACCAATGCCTTGTACAATTTTAACATTACTTCCCTGCTCCTATATTCAATGCTCTGATTTATAAAGGCCAGCACACCAAATGCTTTCTACATGCGATTCCACCTTCAGGGAACTATGCACAGTTATTCCTAGATCTCTCTGTTCCACAACATTCCTCAATTCCCTACCATTTACCATGTACGTCTTATTTTGATTTGTCCTGCCAAGATGTAGCACTTCACACTTATCAGCATTAAACTCCATGTGCCATCTTTCAGCCCACTGTTCCATATGGCCCAAATCTCTCTGTAGACTTTGAAAATCTACTTAATTATCCACAACACCACCTATCTTAGTATCATCTGCATACTTACTTATCCAATTTTCCACCCCATCAATCAGATCATTGATGTACATGACAAACAACAGTGGACCCAACACAGATCCTTGAGGCACCCCACTGGTCACCGGCTTCCAACCTGACAAACAGCCATCCACCATTACTCTCTGACATCTCCCATTCAGCCACTGTTGAATCCATCTTGCTACTCCACCATTAACATCCAAAGATTGAACCTTCTTAACCAACCTTCCATGGGGAACCTTGTCAAAGGCCTTACTGAAATCCATATAGACAACATCCACTGCTTTACCCTCATCAATTTCCCTAGTAACCGCTTCAAAAAAATGTTATTATCTTTAAAGATACAGCATTGTGGAATTGAATCTCGAGCTAATAAAAATGCAGGATTTCATAACTGAGACCATTCAGCTTTCTGCCTGTGGACTGAAGTAGCATAATGGGGCAGAGTAGTATAATTGCAAAGAGAAAACATATCTAAAATATATATGCTGTTTATTTTGTTTCTGCCATGATTTCCACATTTTATTTTACTTCTTTATGAATGCAGGTGAAAAGGGAGTAAAAGTTGAATTAAATAAACCTTCGAAACACAATTTGAAAGAAGTTTAAAACCTTATTTTTCATTGAGATAACTTTACCTCATGAATGCTGCCAAATGAGTGGATGAAGAATATAATAACTACAGTTTGTGACTGAGGATGGAAATTCAGCGACAAAATGTACTGCAAGAATGGAACCTAAATGCCAAGGCTTTACTTTGTATTTGTTATCTTGGATGTTTTTGTTTTGTGTGAAAATGCTTTGGTTGGAACAGGAACAGAAATACCCCAGCTGGAATGGTGAAATGTAGAAATGCCAGAAATTATTCAAATGCTCTCTATTTGTCTTTTTTTCTTAGTCATGGAATCTCATTCCTATATTTCATTAATTTGAAATTTGGGATAATTTGAAAAATAAAATTTAACTTATGTTAGATCAAGAAATCTGCATTAATGATAATCATGAGTAAACTATTGATTTTTCTGCCTGGTTTCAGTTTCAGAGTCGCTGGTGAGAAATTGCAAGCATTTTAATTATAAATGCAATGTATATTCAACTCAATAATAACTTTAGTTGTAGCCATTTATCACAAGCAGTATTTTTTTTTTTAAACTGTTCCTTGGTTTTGAGCAACATATGCATGCCTTTCAAATAGTCTATTTTTTTTGTTATTTCCCTCGGTCTATTCCATTCTGACCATTATCATGTACTTTCATTGTTACGTCACTACTTTTAATTGTCTTTTGCCATTAGTTAAGGTCCCCAATTTTTGTTCCTATGAACTTGGTGTCGTTATAGCTGCTCTGCAACTGGGACTTATTATTTATCTGACACATGTTTAGGTTCATGGTGAGATTCCTTGTATGAGAGAGAGACCAAACAAGATTTTTTTATTTTTAATTAAAACAATAGTTTAATTCAACCTTGGGATAAACCACCTGTGCTTATATCGATGGGCCTCCTAAAAAAAGGTTGGAAAACATTTTTTAATATGTTAACCAGATGAATATGTGCACAATCTTTAACCAAGATGTCAAATACTTAATTGGTTTGGATGTTGTTTTATTTGTACATTGCTTATTTTGAAGCAGTACTTTGTTACAACAATGGCAACAGTCCCCTAATTTTCTTAAGTAATTGTGAAGTTTATTTGACTACGAATACCGATTCTGTAAACAATTGTTTTCATTACAGATATTTTCTTAACTGGCTCAGTTTGAATACTTTCTGCTCAGGCTGCACCTATGTAATGTTATGTCCTCTGCTGTCAACACTTATAGATGACCTGGCACAATGGTGCATTGTTGCATTTTCTACATGGTAAAGCATCCAGCTATTTCCTTTTTTGACAGTGTGTTTTAAAACTCCATGTGACATGAGGGCTGCAGCTAAAGATTCCACAGCATACACAAAAATGACTGCTCTTTAGTATTGTTTGAACATTATAATATAAAACAGTGTTAATTATGAAATGAATTGCCTGTTTGTAAAAGTTGCAAATAAAAAATAAAACTTTTATCATTGTTTACTGAAACCAAGTGTTATTTTCTTAACTGACTTTCTTAACTGTTATTACTTTGATTTTGTTGAAAAGATTTAGTTGATATTATATTCAGCAAAATGAAATCAATAATCCGTACCAAAAAAAAGAAAATGGAAAGTAATTAACTTTGACACGGTAAGTTACTTCAACCGTACTGAAAAAGACCATTTAAAAATCTGATTGATTTGGATGACTTCCTGAGAAAACAGATTTTTTTTCTTATGAAGGATCACAGACCTGAAACATTGACTCTTTTTCTTTTTGCAGATAATGCATGACGATAATTTTTCTTTCAGCATTTTCTGTTTTTAATATAGACTTGTGATAGGGGATTGTTAGCAAGATCATCATATGCTATCCATTTGATGTCCAACTGTAATTGTCCTTGAAGATGATTATGGGTTGCTTTCTGGGACTGATTAACAAACATTATTGTACTGTTGGCCATTTGCTATTTATTCTCATGTGGAATGTAATATCATTGCCAAGCCCAGTAATTGATACCATGCTATCCTGCAAGTAACAAGATGGTAGTTGCAACTGCAGTTTCCTTATCATTTCAATGGCCAGTTAAACAAAAGACTACATTGTAACAGGGCTAGACTCACAAATAGACTATGATGCAAAGTGGTCACATTTCATCTGAGTACTACTTAAAGAGTGGAAAATGTGGGGTTTTTTGTGACGTGGGAAGAGAGCTTTGTATTGAATGGTGAATTTCTTTGTCTGACAATTTGGGACATGGTAGAATGTTCCCAGCAAAGACAACAAGCAAAGTGAACAAGCAAAGACAGCATCTCTGGAGAGAAGAAATGGATGACGTTTCGGGTCGAGACCCTTCTTCAGACAGATGTCCGGGTGGGTTGGGGGGGGGGGGGGCTAGATAGATAAGGAATTGTGAAGGTGTGAAAACAGGGCAAAGGGAATGGAGATCAAGGAAAATGTAGGACAGAAAGGCCAGTGTGGGAATGGAAGGGAGAGTTAAATTGTCCAGTAACCGGGAGATCAGGTAGGTTCAGACGGACTGAGTGGAAGTGTTCAGCGAAATGAGCCTGAGCTTGGTCTCGCTGATATGCAGGAGTCCACACCTGGAACAGCAGATACAGGGGATGAGGTTGGAGGAGGTGCAAGTGAACAGGGGGAGTTACAGGGACAGGTGTTTCATCTCCTGCGGTCGCAGGGGAAAGTACCTGTGGAGGGGGTGGTTTGTGTGGGAAGGGATGAGTTGACCAGGGAGTTGCGGAGGAAACGGTCTCTCTGCGGAAAGCGGTACCCTACAAAGAGGCATGCATTGCTGGGGCGCGTGTGAGTGGCCATAATTACGCCTTGGAATTGGAGGAAGTGGGAGGAGAGTGTTGGTAGAGGGAAATTGGTTGGTTCTGCAGTCGAGGAAGAAACAGAGGGCTTTAAGACCTTACTGGTGGGGGATGGAGGTGTAGAGTCACTGATTCAGATCTAAAGTGTTGGGATAGAAAAAGCAGGACAGCTGCAGTGATAGGGGACTTGACCGTTATGTGTTTTTTCCCCCCTCTGTTCCATAGATGTTCCAGGGTGGTATGTTGTCTCCCAGGTGCCACTGAATCCAGGATGTTACAGAGTGACTGTTGAATATCCTTTGTAACCACACATTTGGGTTCATATCAGTACCAATAACCATAGATGGGGGGCATGTGACCTATCAAGTCTATGCTGGTTCCCAGCATAGAAATCCCATCAGTCCTATTTCCTTATACCCCAGAAACCTTCAAATGGATTATCTCTCATTAACCTATGTTCTGGTTTCTTCCCACATCCCAGTAATTTGCTATTTGGTTACTGCAAATTACCCCTCGTATGGGTATTTAGTGGGTGAATCAATTAATGTTTATGGGCATGTGTAAGAGGATAAATTACTGGTAACTAAATGGGGGAATAGGATTGATGAGAACTGGCATAGACTTAATGGCCTGAATAGTTTTCTATATCATGAAAATATTAGAGAAACAGTAATCCCCTTTGATACTTTCATCTAGAATAAAGAGTAATTTATAGTAGCCAATTAATCTATTTATAATTTTGGAATGTGGGAGGAAACTGGAGCACCCACAGTCACAGAGAGCATGTGCAACCTTCAACAAAACAGTGCTGGAGGAATTCAGCGGGTCAGGCAGCATCTGAGGAGGGAATGGAGGAGGCTTAAAGAGGAGCCAACACACCTTGGATTAAATAGAGAATTAGGGAGGTAAAAAGGGTGCATTAAAGGGTGTAGGTAGCTTTTGCATTTTTCAGCTTGAAATTGTGCAATCTGGTGCATACTGTAGCGAGTCTATGATTGCCCAATCATTTGGATATTACTCTAGTAATTAACCACAGGCTGCCATAGATATGAAGATTGAAATGTCCTGATTTGTACTAATTTGGCTAACTTTCTTTATCTTGATCTGTCATTGTTTGGCTATACTTAGACGCTTGAAAATCATCCCCAACTGAAGCTTTTGATATTTGGCTATCTTTTATTTCCACAAACTGATTCAACTTCCTGTCTGGACCAATATTTGTTCCTCGTATGGTTCTTCCGACAATCTTTATTATCAGGGCTACCCCAAACCTTTAACATTTCATCTTCGGTTTCAAAACGATAATATAACTAGTATTTAATACACTATTGGTCACCGTACGAATATATTTAAAAATAACTAATGGGTTCAAATTTTGCTCTGTGCTATTAATTCTCACTTTGTTACAAATGTTTCGTGCATTCATAAACAACGCCTCCTGCACTCGCTCTATTGTCAATACTTTGTCGCAAGCATATGAGTCTGAAGAAGGAACCCGGCCCCTAAACGTGTTTTCTGGAGCTACTGCCTGACCCGCTGAGTTACTTTGTGTCTATCACGTTTCCCTCGCTCGGCTCGTCCAAAGATACGAGTGCAAGACCTTCCACGATCTTTTAGCTCGTCTGCCGCTGGGTCCGAACCCGCGACTTCCTTTTCCGGCTGCTGCCCGCGACTTCGCGATTAGACAGCAACCGACTGGACTTCGGGCCAGAGACGTGTTGGGGAGCGGCCGATGCTGGGGGCGATGAGGAGTGGGGCAACGCTGGTCTCCGTGCTGCTCTTCCTGGGCAGGGCCGCGGGCGGCGGCGCCTGGTTCAAGGGCAAACCGGCCGACACCGAGGACTGTTTTTGTCACGTAAGTTCACTCCACGCCCTCGGCCTAAGTTTAGCTATCGGGAACCCCCCTGCTTGCTGTGTGGTACATTTTTTCAATAGTTTTTCCCTGTACCATGGGGAAGAGTCTCGGCAAAATTATACACAGTGAGATCACGTAAACCACTAGCTGATGAAAGTAAAAAATCACTACTTCCAACTATGTTGGTGGAATAAATGTTGCTAAAGACATTATGGATATTATTGCCCTTCTTCCGACATTCCCCTGAAAGATCGGAGTCGTTTTTAACATCTCAACCGAATCTTACCCAAGTTCCTGAGGGGCAGCACTGCCTTGGAGTAAAGGCAGGAGGTGTTGCCCTCCAGAGTGGGGAGATTCAGCCAAGATTCAGGCAAGAGAACTCGAGGTAAAGGAACCGCTTGGAGGTAGTGATCATAATATGATTAGTTTTAATCTGCAATTTGAGAAGGAGAACGTTAAATCGGAAGTGGCAGTGATGCAGTTGAACAAAGGGGACTATGAAGGCATGAGAGAGGAGCTGACCAAAGGACTGGAATGGGATCCCAGCGGGAATGACGGTGGAATAGCAATGGCAGAAATTTCTGGGCATAATCCGGAAGACGCAGGATCATTTCATTCCAAAAAGGAAGAAAGATTCTAAGGGGAGTAGGAGGCAACCGTGGCTGATAAGAGAAGTTAGGGATAGAATAAAACTAAAAGAAAAGATGTATAACACAGCAAAGAGTAGCCGAAAGCCAGAGGATTGGGAACGTTTCATAGGGCAACAGAAGGAAACAAAACGGGCAATACGGGCTGAAAAGATGAAGTACGAGGGGAAGCTGGCCAGGAATATAAAGGACAGTAAAAGCTTCTTTAGATATGTTAAGGGAAGAAGAGTAGCAAAGTCAAACGTGGGTCCCTTGAAGGCAGACACGGGTGAAATAATTATGGGCAACAAGGAAATGGCAGAGGCGTTGAACAGGTACTTCGGATCTGTCTTCACTAGGGAAGACACAAACAATCTCCCAGATGTACAATCTCCCAGATCTAAGTGGGTAGAGGAACTGAAAGAAATTTTAATTAGGCGAGAAATAGTATTGGGTAAGCTAATGGGACTGAAGGATGATAAATCCACTGGGCCGGATGATCTGCATCCCAGGGTCCTCGGGGAGGTGGCTCTAGAAATAGTGGACGCATTGGTGATCATTTTCCAATGTTCAGTAGATTCAGGATCAGTTGCTGTGGATTAGAGGATAGCTAATGTTATCACACTTTTCAAGAAAGGAGCGAGAGAGAAACCAGTTAGAGAGACCAGTTAGCAACGGTGGCAACGATGCTGGAGTCAATTATTATAGAGGTAATAATGGGTAAAAGGATTAGTCCAGGTCAACATGGATTTATGAAAGGGAAATAATGCTAGACTAATCTTCTGGAATTTTTTGAAGATGTGTCAGAATGGCAGGCAGTGGCGAGAGAAGTGCCGCAAGGCTCAGTGTTGGGGCCGCAACTGTTTACCATATATATTAATGATTTGGAATGGGGAATTAGGAGCAACACCTGCAAGTTTGCGGATGACACAAAGCTGGGTGGCAGTGTGAACTGTGAAGAGGATGTTAGGAGGTTGCAGGGTGACCTGGACAGGTTGAGTGAGTGGGCAGATGCGTGGCAGATGCTGTATAATATAGATAAATGTGAGGTTATCCACTTTGGCGGCAAAAACATGGGGGCAGATTATTATCTCAATGGGGTTAGGTTAGGTAAGGGGGAGGTGCAGGTGTGCAGGTACAGCAGGCAGTGAAGAAAGCTAATGGAATGTTGGCCTTCATAACAAGAGATTTCAGTACAGGAGTAAAGAGGTTCTTCTGCAGTTGTATAGGGCTCTGGTAAGACCACATCTGGAGTATTGTGTAGATTTTTGGTCTCCTAATTTGAGGAAGGACATCCTTGTGATTGAGGCAGTGCAGCGTAGGTTCACAAGATTGATCCCTGGGATGGCGGGACTGTCATATGAGGAAAGATTGAAAAGACTTTCACTGGAGGTAGACAAATGTGCTGGAGAAACTCAGCGGGTGCAGCAGCAGAGTTCACTGGAGTTTAGATGGATGAGGGGGGAGCTTATAAAAACATATAAATTATAAAAGGACTGGACAAGTTAGATGCAGGAAAAATGTTCCCAATGTTGGGCGAGTCCAGAACCAGGGGCCACAGTCTTAGAATAAAGGGGAGGCCATTTAAGACTGAGGTGAGAAAAAACTTTTTCACCGAGAGTTGTGAATTTGTGGAATTCCCAGCCATGGAGGGCAGTGGAGGCCAAATCTCTGGGTGGATTTAAGAGAGTTATATAGAGCTCTAGGGGCTGGTGGAATCAAGAGATATGGGGAGAAGGCAGGCACGGGTTATTGATTTGGGACGATCAGCCATGATCACAATGAATGGCGGTGCTGGCTCGAATGGCCTCTTCCTGGACCTATTTTCTATGTTTCTAAGATACATAAGTCACGGCTGCCAACATTGGTGAGAGTTGGGAGTGAGAAATTGTGAGAGACTAAGCCTGAGGGAGCGTAGGGATCGAAGGGGATGGGAGGGGGTGTCTTTTGCATTTTTCAGCTTGAAATTGTGCAATCTGGTGTTTACTGTAGCAAGTCTTTTAACCTATATTTGAATGCAATATTTATGCTCAAAATTGGATTAACTATGAATATGGGTAGGCTAAATTACATTCATAATTACATTCCGCAGTAGAGCCAGGCTCTGATCAACAGGTGCAGCACATGAATGATCTTAGTATATTCATGTATGAAAATCAGATTATGATCAAACACTTGGCCCATGTTGACCAACCTGAGTCTCACTGCACACCTGGTACTACTCCTGACCCTGACTCCAGTTGCATACCTTCTCTCATTCCTGAGTAGCCTTACACCTGGTTGTCTATTCTACCCTGATCATAGCTGCTGACCCAGTGCTGAACACTCCATTGTCCCAGCTTTGACTGAACACCAAGTACTATTCCTGATTGTAAATGATTTATGTTACACAGGTCTAGAGTTTAAGTCATCTTTAATTGTAACACATAGTATAGTGGTACAGCAGGTTGTTAATTCATCACTACCGCTTCCAAGACTACTTAATGTAGGAAGTGGGTGTTAATATAAAGTGTAAAGTAAGGTGGGTTAATGATGCTACTCTACTATGATTGGTTCACATGCAATAACCAATCTACATACTTCTCCGTAAAGAGAAAAGATGGTTAGGCATAGGTAAGACACGCAGATTTAAACATACTCGCCGTACCTTTCAGGCGGTCTACTAATACGACCTGAACACGTATGGACAAACCCCTTCACTCCGTACCAGAAAAGTTAGTGGAGGAGGGAAGCAGTGAACCCGGAAGGGAGAAAGCAGCTGGGGACACTTTAGGCGACTGGTAGGGTGAGCATGCAGGAGAGGTCATGTTGTTGTTAGACGGGGCAGCCGACCGTGGCGGAGAACGGGACACGCTTGGACTAGTGATAGCAGCAGCAGCAGAGGGTTTAAACAGCAGAGATGGAGCAAACGGATCGGCTGGTGGTGGACATGGTTCTTTTACAAGCAGCAAGTGTTGGCGGCTCCGTCTGTACATGGCACCATCGACGTTGACAAGGTAGGAGCGGGGTTCCTTAGATGGGCCGACAACAAAACCCAGATGGGAATGTCCCACAGCAGTCTGCAAACGGACGACTTAGCCCTGCAGTAGCGGCTTCAGTGGTTTGCTGGACTTGTCATAAGAGCGTTTCTGGATGTTGTGTTTCTCCTGAATGTGCTTCTGGACCGCGGCTGGTTTAAATACCTGTGGCATCAGCTTCCGCTGGGCAATTGGTATCGTAGGTCGTGTTGTCCGAGACATCAGGCGTTGAGCTGGTGAGCCTAGGACCCCGTCTCTGGAGATGTTTCTTAGGTTTAAAAGATCGAGATAAACATCTGACTTGGCCAGGTGGGAGCGTTCCATTTGTTGTTTTGCGCTTCTGACGGCACATTCAGCGAGCCCGATGCTTTGAGGGTATTCAGGGCTGCTTGTGACTTGGTGGAAGTTCCATTGATTGGCAAAGTGTTTGAATGAGTGACTGGTGAATTGTCTTCTATTGTCAGTTTGCAGGCGGACTGGTGCGCCGAATACAGAAAAGTAGCTTTTGAATAACCATGTCGGATGTGATGGTGGGTAGTAAATCGAGTTCAAACCAATTGGAGTAGGAGTCAACTAGGACAAGGTAGTGTTTACCGTGCTATTCGAAAATGTCTGGTGCTAGCGATGTCCACGGCTAGCAGCTCTTTCTCGATCTGGGAATAGCGCTGTTAGGTGTCCGTCATGGTGTGGGAGGCATAGGATACAGGTAGTACAGTCCCATCGGCAGATGTTTGAAGGAAGGCCATATTGTGAGGCATCACAGGTTATCGTGACGGCACTCTTCAGATCAAAGTATGTCAGGGGAGGAGCGCTGGCCAGCTGAAGTTTAAAAAAATCGAATACCTGTTGATGCTGTTGGTACCAGGTCCATTCAGTGTCCTTGTGGGTGAGTTGTCTCAGTGGTGAACTGAGTTCGCTGTGATTCGGTATGAACTTTCCCAGATAGTTCACTATACCCAGAAAGCATTGTAAGCTTAGCACGTCTGTAGGGGCTGGCATTTCTCGGATGGCTGCAGTTTTCTTCGGGTCAGGCTTAAGACCATCAGAGGTGAATGCATGACTGACATAGGTGACCTCTGGAACGCGGAACTTGCATTTCTCGTGGTTGAATTTTAGGTTCATCTCACGTGCCCTGTCCAGAATGAGCTTGAGGTTGTCGTGCTCCACTATGCCCTTGCCATAAACCAGGATGTCATCTACGATGATGGCACACGGGAGGCCTGTGAACAGCTGTTCCATGGTTATTTGAAAAGCCTCGCTGGCCGAGTTGATGCCAAATGGCATACTAAGAAATTTGAATCTGCCAAACGGTGTAGCAAACGTGGAGAGGTTCGAGGACTCGTCATCCAGAGGTATCTATGTCGGACATGCATTCACCTCCAGCGGTTCGACTTCAGAATCGTTTACAAAAAAGGAAAGGACATGCTTGTTGCTGACACTCTCTCTCGTGCACCACGTGCTTCTAGTGAACGACATCCCTATGAATGCGATGAGCTTACGGTTCTCAAGGTTGACTTTGTTGCCATGGAACGCCTGCATCGCCTGGCTGAACACACAGCGCTGACGGCACTCTACAGCTACTCTCATCCATAATCAAAAGAGCCTGGCCAGACAGACAATCCAGCAAACCACTGGAGGTGCAGCTGTTCTTTCTAGTCCGCGATGAGCTGGTAAAACAGGACGGTGTCATTCTCAAAGGTCACAAAGTCATGATTTCACTTCTGACACCATGTTAATGATTGATGTTACACAGATTTTGAGTTTATGTCATCTTTAATTGTAACACATAGTATAGCGGTACAGCAGGTTAGTTCATCACTACTGCTTCCAAGACTACTTAATGTAGGAAGTGGGTGTTAATATAAAGTATACAGTAAGGTGGGGTTAAGGATGCTACTCTACTATGATTGGTTCACATTCAATAACCAATCTACACAGACCTTGACTCTGGATGCACACTTGGCCTTGCTCCTAGCCCCTCTGCACTGACAATATATCTGGCCCACACATAAAGCCCCATATCTGACCCACACATAAAGCTCCATATCTGACCCCCTGGACTTAACCTATTACGTTCAAGTCCACAGGTGCTTATCTAATGCGGGAATCTTTTATGGGGCACTTCACAGATCTAACATGCTAGTTACTTTATCAAAGAAGTCATCAATTGGTTGAACATCATTTCTCATCCATAATATTATACTCACTCAGCTGTATAAGTATTCTGTTACCATTTCCTTCATTTTCCTAACAAAGTGTCCTGAAGTCATTTTCACCCCCAATATTTTCAGTATTTTGCTATCTTCCTCCCTGCTGGGACTTTTCCGAAATGCAAAGTCCAATAACTAATGACTGTAAGGAAAATCCATTTCGTTGTCTCTTATGAGATAATGACAATAAATTGAATACAATACAATACAATATATTTAAGCAATATTCTATTAAATGTGATCGTGATAGTACATAATATTTTCTGCGGTATTCATAACACAACAATGAGAAAAATATCTGTTTTGATTGCACCTACCAACATGCATACATTATTATATTACAGTTAATATGTACCGAGTGAAAATTTTCGTTCCAATGCTCCCCATTCCCAATTACTTTTACATTGAAGTGCTTGAAATCCAAGTGAAGTTTAAATGGCATCAGAAAAGTAAAACCTCCGGAATAGATGATATTCATTACGTGGTTGGTTGGAGTCAGTATCAGCACAATTACTATATTAAACTTTGAATCTTCCTATGTCTTGGTTCAAGCTAAAACTAAAGACAAATAATAATGTCCTCACACATTCCCCTGCAAGTATCTCTGTCACTCCTTTAAAATATGCCCCTTCTTTGAAAAGGCTTAAACATCGCATCTGAATCAGTTTCCACCTGATTACACTCCGTGAGGATGTTCCTCTACGTGTTCAATTAATAAAATAACGAGTCAAAGGAATTTGGGGGGGGGGGGGGTTAGAAATAGTCAGTGAGGTAAACAAACATAATAGTTGAATGACAAATGACAATAGTGCTACCTTCCCAATTTTTAACTGAAGGAAATAATGGGTTATCGGGGCTGTATGTTGTGACAGACAGCCTGACACCTTGCATGTCATTTTAATATTACACTTATCCCATCCCCCTGGATATTATGGATTAATAAATTAAGGTTTTGTCAACTAATTACAAATCAGGCTAATTACAAATCAATAACATTAGCCAACTCCGAAACACGAAGCGCTGAGCATTGGGATCCAGACATCACGGACAATTGGCCTCAGTTCCCCGCTCACATCTGGCAGTGCTCTCTGTCTGAACCAGGGGCCACGGAGCGTATTTGAAAGTGGGGAGGCTGAGCGATCACTGATCACTAGCCTTGGGGGGTACCCGATGAGGCAGTGGAGCAACTGAGTGGGGGGAGGGTGTGGGAGGGGGTGAACATTTGAAATTTGATGTATTAAAATCATGTTTTAGTGCATTGTAGATTTCAATGTTTTTTGTTTTAAGTATTTTTAAGAGGTAAATTTTTCCACATAAAGTCGTGGTGGGTGTATGGAACAAGCTGCCAGAGGAGGTAGTTGAGACAGAGACTATCCCAACATTTAAGAAACATTTAGACTGATACATGGATAGGTCAAGTTTGGAGGGATATGAACAAAAAGCAGGTAGTGTAGCTGGGACATGTTGGCGAGTGTGGGTTAGTTGCTCCGAAGGGCCTGTTTTCACACTGTATCACTCTATGACTACATTATACCTCCACCATGCATGAATGCTTCAAAATCAAGTGGTCGGGTTTTATTGCCATATACTCATAGAAACACAGAAAATAGGTGCAGTGGCCAGCACTGCCATTCAATATGATTGAGCCAGCACTGCCATTCAATATGATCATGCTGTTCATCTAAAATCAGTACCTCTTTCCGGTTTCTTCCCCATATCCCTTTATTTCGCTAGCCCCAAGAGCTAAATGTAACTCTCTTGAAAATATCCAGTGAATTAGCCTCCACTGCCTTATGTGGCAGAGAATTCCACAGATTCACAACTCTCTGAGTGAAGAAAGGTTGTCCTCATCTCAGTCCTAACTGGCCTACCCTTTATTCTTGAACAGTGACCCCTGGTTCTGAACTCCTTCAACATTGGGAACATTTTTCCTGCAGTTACAGTCAGTGAAAATCTAGCAGGCAAGCAGAATGCTTTCTCCAACCACCCTCATTTGAAGGCCACTATCTTCCACCGTTGCTACCCAGCGCTTGGTACTTACTTCCAGCAGCCACTGGTTGTCCTCCAGGTTTTACACAAGCCACAGCCTGATCCATGCCGGTCACCTGGGCGAATTTGGCACAGAGACTCTCACGGCAGCGGCGCAATGCTTGTGATGCCTCCGACGGCCCGGGACTCTTGCAGTGAGGCTGCTCCATGGCTGGAGCTGCAGTGAGCGACTTGCCACCCCGGCAAATACACGCCAGCCCGGCAAACACTCGCCAGGCCCGGCTCCCCGTCCGCATCTATCCCCGATGCTGCTTCTGCTTCCATCCCTCCCTCAGTCCCGGCTCTCCAACACCCGCGGCCCATGCAGTTGTTACGAGTTTTGACATTTTCGTGATCACAGAATGGAGAATTTGCGCCCCACCCAAGGTTTCCGTGCGGTACCCGGAGGTTTTTGTCCTCCGGCATCCACCTTCAACTAGCATCGCAACCGGCTTCAACTAAAAAATTACCGATTTTCAAAACAGAAACCACTTTCGACCATTAGGGAGACTGACAAAAACCTCCGGGAACCGCACGGAAACCTTGGGTGGGGCGCAAATGCTCCAGAGGTTTCCGTTCAGGTTTCCTAAGTGGGACAGGGACATTACACTAACCTGCGGTGGATTCTTTCACAATTCTCACCGCTATCTAATGTTGCACAATACCCTGGCAGATAATTGAGAAGTAATTTGAATTATCAGCTCAAAAGACTTCCACATAAAAAGGATATAGCAGAAGGAAAGTTGAGGCCCTCTCAATTGCTTTTGACCAATTTGATATTGAGATGATACAACTGATGAGAATAATCATAGCAGATCAGTCTCTACTAGTAGGTCAACATTGCAGTGCTCTTTCATAATCATAATCATACTTTATTAGCCAAGTATGTTTTGCAAAATACGAGGAATTTGATTTGCCATACAGTCATACCAATAAAAAGCAACAAAACGCACAAAATACATTTTAACATATTCATCCACCACAATGACTCCTCCACATTACTCGCTGTGATGGAAGCGAAAAAAAAGTTCAATCTCTTCCTTTCTTCGTCAGGGCACTCAAACTTTCAGTTGATGGGCTGATCTTGGCTCCTGTAGCCGGCGGACGAGCCCTCCGGGTCGGGGCGATCAAGCTCCCGCATCGGGGGGATCTCAGTTCCCCCGCGCTGGGCGATCGGACCCCGGGTCAAGGCTGGTCGAACCTTCTGCGACTTCCCAACATCACCCTCTACCCAAGACCGAGAGCTCCTGAATGTTGAAATCCGCGGGATGTTGGAGCGTCGATCCCAGGCAAGGGATTGCAGGCTCAGATGGTGAGTCCACGGCCCTGCGGTGGGGCTCAGTCGGTCTCGAGCAAGGCCGCAAGCTCCATGATGTTAGGCTGCAGAGCGACCGGTGCAAAATTAGAGCACATGGTGTTGGGGTTAGTGCGCTGACATGGATAGAAAATTGGTTGGCAGACAGGAAACAAAGAGTAGGGAGTAACGGGTCCCTTTCAGAATGGCAGGCAGTGACTAGTGGAGTACCGGAACGCTTGGTGATGGGACCGCAGCTATTTACAATATGAATGATTTAGATGAAGGGATTAAAAGTAACATTAGCAAATTTGCAGATGACACAAAGCTGGGTGGCAGTGTGAACTGTGATGAGGATGCAGGGTGACTTGGACAGGTTGGGTGAGTGGGCAGATGCATGGCAGATGCTGTTTAATGTGGATAAATGTGAGGTTATCCACTTTGGTGGAAAAAACAGGAAGGCAGATTATTTTCTAAATGGTGTCAAATTGGGAAAAGGGGAAGTACAGCGGGATCTGGGGGTCGTTGTTCATCAGTCATTGAAAGTAAGCATGCAGGTACTGCAGGCAGTGAAGAAAGTGAATGGCATGTTGGCCTTCATAACAAGAGGAGTTGAGTATAGGAGCAAAGAGGTCCTTCTGCAGTTGTACAGCCCTAGTGAGACCACCCCTGGAGTATTGTGTGCAGTTCTGGTCTCCAAATTTGAGGAAGGACATATAGGGAGTGCAGCGTAGGTTCACAAGGTTAATTCCCGGGATGGCGGGACTGTCATATATTGATAGAATGGAGCGGCTGGGCTTGTACACTCTGGAGTTTAGAAGGACGAGAGGGGATCTTATTGAAACATATAAGATTATTAATGGTTTGCATACGCTAGAGGCAAGAAACATGTTCCCGATGTTGGGGGAGTCCAGAACCAGGGACCACAGTTTAAGAATAAAGGGGAGGCCGGTTCTCTGGATGCTTTCAAGAGAGAGTTAGATAGAGCTCTTAAAGATAGCAGAGTCAAGAGATATGGGGAGAAGGCAGGAACAGGATACTGATTGGGGATGATCAGCCATGATCACATTGAATGGCGGTGCTCGCTCGAAGGGCCGAATGGCCTAATCCTGCACCTATTGTCTATTATGAAAGACTGGATAGACTTGGCTTGTACTCGTTGGAATTTAGAAGATTGAGGGGTGATCTCATAGAGACTTACAAAATTCTTAAGGGGTTGGACAGGCTAGATGCAGGAAGATTGTTCCCGATGTTGGGGAAGTCCAGGACAAGGGGTCACAGTTTAAGGATAAGGGGGAAGTCTTTTAGGACCGAGATGAGAAAATCGTTTTTCACACAGAGAGTGGTGAATCTGTGGAATTCTTTGCCACAGAAGGTAGTTGAGGACAGTTCGTTGGCCGTATTTAAGAGGGAGTTGGATGTGGCCCTTGTGGCTGAAGGGATCAGGGGGTATGGAGAGAAGGCAGGTACAGGATACTGAGTTGGATGATCAGCCATGATCATATTGAATGGCAGTGCAGGCTCGAAGGGCCGAATGGCCTGCTCCTGCACCTAATTTCTATGTTTCTATTATCTATTGAGATACGATTTGGAATACAATCCGGCAAGGTAAGAGATTGCAAAAAGTTTCCCCTGACCCACTCCCCCACCCCCCACATAAAACAAACCAGAGAACATTAACACATACTTTTTAAAACACACTAAAAATAACAAAAAAGATGAAAGGGCAGACAGACTGTGGGCGAGGCTGTATCTCTAAACTAAAACTAAACTAAGTAATTTAATGAGTCATCAAACATCTCTGCAGAACATGGACTGGAGATGGATGTGAGGGGGGAGGTGTAGGAACACCTCTTCCTCCACAACTCTTTGCTTCGCTCATACTTTCCTACCCAAACCATACCCTCTCCAGTTACTTTCTCCTGTAACTGCAGACATTATAGCCCCTGTCCCTATATCTCCTCCCTCCTCTCCATCCAGAGACCCCAGCAGCCCTTCAAGGTAGGAGACAGCAGTTTACATGCACCTCCTCTAACCTCACCTCCTCAATTCTGTATGTCATATTCTTTTGCTTCACTAAGAGGTTAGGTTTAATGTTTCATTAAAGCGACAGCATCTCCTCAGCGTTGCACTGGAGCAATGACCTTGATTATGGATGTCTCTCCAGTGAACCTTGAGTATTGTGGATTAAGGATTAGTGGGAAGTATTGCCACAGAGTAACAACTGATACATGCTTGGATATGTCTTTAATTACTTTTACTTTTTTTAATGGATTTTCAAGTGTTGTTCCTGATACAACAGTTTGTGTAATAACCTTGTGCTAGGAAATGCACGCACTGTCATATTTTGCTGAAAACCAGTGGGATGGGGGTTTTCTTTGAAAACGACAATATTTTCATCAGTTGGGTGTGCTTAATCCAGCTTTCAACAAATTGCATGTTTGCAAGGGAAAATAATGCCCGTTCAGTGCCATGAAAGATCGTATATTTTATCGCGTGGTTGGTTTTCGCATTTATTTTGCAGCAGGCCTTGATGACAATGAATGCCACACAATAAATCTTAAATGTGGATGCCAGTTGGCAACAGGTGGAGGCCATTTGTGACTGATGGAATGACTTAGTTGCACCCAATTGCACTGAATGTTGGCACTTAATTGTTTGCAACAGGCCAACTGCAAACAATAACTTGAATCTATTGACTGGTGCCGAATTTTTAGCCACAGTTATCCTTGCGGAAATAATGATACTGATCATTTTTGGCTCAGTTATACATACAGTGTCCACCACAATGTTTGGGACAAAGACCCGTCATTTATTTATTTGCTTCTGTACTCCACAATTTGAGATTTGTAATAGAAAAAATTACAAGTGGTGAAAGTGCACATTGTCAGATTTTATTAAAGGGTATTTTTGTTCATTTTGGTTTCACCATGTAGGAATTACAGCTGCATTTATACATAGTCCCCCCATTTCAGGGCACCATAATGTTTGGGACACATGGCTTCACAGGTGTTTGTAATTGCTCAGGTGTGTTTAATTGCCTCCTTAATGCAGGTATAAGAGAGCTCTCAGCACCTAGTTTTTCCATCCCGTCTTTCCATCACCTTTGGAAACTTTTATTGCTGTTTATCAACATGAGGACCAAAGTTGTGCCAATGAAAGTCAAAGAAGCCATTATTAGACTGTGAAACAAGAATAAAACTGTTAGGGACATCAGCCAAACCTTATGCTTAACAAAATCAATTGTTTGGAACATCATTAAGAAGAAAGAGAGCACTTGTGAGCTTACTAATCGTAAAGGGACTGGCAGGCCAAGGAAGGCCTCCACAGATGATGACAGAAGAATTCTCTCTATAATAAAGAAAAACCAAACACCTGTCCGACAGATCAAAAACGCTCTTCAGGAACCAGGTGTGGATTTGTCAATAACCACTGTCCGCAGACTTCATGAACAGAAATACAGAGGCTACACTGCAAGATGCAAACCACTGGTTAGCCGGAAAAATAGGAAGGCCAGATGATGAAGATGAACTTATATCAGAGTGATGGCAAGAGCAAAGTATCGAGGAGAGAAGGAACTGTCCAAAATCTAAAGCATACCACCTCATCTGTGAAACACGGTGGTGGGGGTGTTATGGCCTGGGCATGTATGGCTGCTGAAGGTACTGGCTCACATCTTCATTGACGATGCAACTGCTGATGGTAGTAGCATAATGAATTCTGAAGTCTATAGACACATACTATCTGTTCAAGTTCAAACAAATGCCTCAAAACACATTGGCCGGCGGTTCATTCTACAGCAAGATAATGATCTCAAACATACTGCTTTAAAGCAACAAAGGAGTTTTTCAAAGCTAAAAAATGGTCAATTCTTGAGTGGCAATCACCTGATCTGAACGCAATTGAGAATGCCTTTTATATGATGAAGCGAAAACTGACGGGGACTAGCCCCCAAAACAAGCATAAGCTAAAGATGGCTGCAATACAGTCCTGGCAGAGGCATCACCAGCAACTGGGATTCAGCATGCGATTCATGGCAACTGGTGATGTCCATGAATCGCAGACTTCAAGCAGTCATTGCATGCAAAGCTTATGCAACAAAATACTAAACATAACTATATTCATTTACATGACATTGCTATGTCCTAAACATTATGGTGCCCTGAAATGGGATGGGGGGGGGGGCGGGGGGGACTATGTATAAACACTGCTGTAATTTCTACATGGTGAAACCAAAATGTATAAAAATGACCTCGGGTGCTGTCTGTGTGGACCTTGCACGTTCCCCCTGTGACCACGTGTGTTTCCTCCGGGAGCTCTGGTTTCCTTCCAAATCCCAGAGATGTGCGGGTTTGTAGGTAAATTGGCCTCTGTAAATTGGTTCTTGTGTATAGGGAGTGGATGCAAAAGTGAGATAACAAAGCACTTGTGTGAATTGTTGATTGATGATCGGCGTGGACTCGGTAGGAAAAGGGCCTGTTTTCATGCTGTTATTTAAACAAAACTAAATTATCTTAACTATCCATAGCCAACATAACCAAGGGCAGAAAATGCTTGTTGGGGTGGTATACAGACCACCAAACACCAGTGGGGAGGTTGGGGATAGCATCAAGCAGGAAATTAGGAATGTGTGTAAGAAAGGTACAGCGGCTATCATGCGTGACTTTAACAGTGGCCATAATATGGTGGAATCCTGCATTAGGGTGGAGAGTGACACGGTTAATTCAGAGACTAGGATCCACCCAGAGAGTTGTGAACTTGTGGAATTCTCTGCCACAGAAGGCAGTGGAGACCAATTCACCGGATGCATTCAAAAGGGAGTTAGATAGAGCTCTTAGGGCTAGCAGAATCAAGGGATATGGGGAGAAGGCAGGAACGGGGTACTGATTGTGGATAATCAGCCATGATCACATTGAATGGCGGTGCTGGCTTGAAGGGCCTAATGGCCTACACCTGCACCTTTTGTCTATGTATCTCTGTATCTATGAACATGAATAAAGGAAACTTTGAAGACATGAGACAGGAATTGGCTCTGATAGACTGGCAAATTAGGGTTGACAGTGGAGATGCAATGGCGAAGATTTAAAGACTGCATGGATGAACTCCAGAAATTGTCCATCCATGTCTGGCAAAAAAATAAAACTGGGAAGGCGGCTCAACCGTGGCTGACGGGGGAAGTCAAGGATAGTAGTAAAGCCAAAGAAGAGCAAACCAGAGGATTGGGAGAAATTTGAAACTCAACAGAGGAGGACAAGTCAAGTCAAGTTTTATTCGTCACTTGCACATGAAGTGCAGTGAAATGAATTTGCCAGCAGCGGTACATAGAAACAGAGAAAATAGGTGCAGGAGTAGGCCATTCGGCCCTTCGAGCCTGCACCGCCATTCAATATGATCATGGCAGATCATTCAACTCCGTATCCTGTACCTGCCTTCTCTCCATACCCCCTGATCCCTTTAGCCCACAAGGGCCACATCTAACTCCCTCTTAAATATAGCCAATGAACTGGCCTCAACTAGTGGCAGAGAATTCCAGAGACTCACCACTCTCTGTGTGAAAAATGTTTTCCTCATCTCGGTCCTAAAGGAATTCCCCCTTATCCTAAAACTGTGACCCCTTGTTCTGGACCTCCCCAACATCGGGAACAATCTTCCTGCATCTAGCCTGTCCAACCCCTAAGAATTTTGTAAGTTTCTATAATATTCCCCCTCAATCTTCTAAATTCTAGCGAACAAACAATATACAATAAAAATTGAACACAAACATCCACCACAGCATTCATCACTGTGGTGGAAGGCACAAAATGTGGTCAGTCCTCCTCCATTTTCCCCCGTGGTCAGGACCACAACCCTCCGCAGTTGCGGCTGCGGGCGTCCAAATGTTCAGACAAGGTAAGTCCAGGTAAGCCCTGAATCGGTGCCTCCCCACTGGAGACCGCGGCTTCAAGATGGTGTAGGCCACAGGCTGGCGGTCGAAGGTCTAAAGTCCCCGCCGTGCCGCAACCAGAAGCACCGCAGACCACAGGGCCGGTGGTCGGAGCTCCTCTCCAGGGATCCCCGGCGAAGGACCCCCGCTCTGGATGTTAAGTCCCCTCCACGCCCGCGGTAGAAATAGGCCGAGGGCCGGCGGATGGAGCTCTTCTCCCGGGTCCCCAACGAGGGATCCCAAGCGCCGGGCGCCGCTCCAGCTGGAGCTCCGCAGACCGCGGCCTCAGGCTGCCGCAGGCCAGTGAACGGAGAGCTCCCCTCCGACGAGGGCTCGCCCGCTCCGCGACGAAAGAATCCCTGCTGCGCCCGCAGCTGAAGCCCCGGGCGCGTGTCCGGGAAAGGCCGCACTGATCCTTGATGTTAGGCCATGGGGGAGGCGACATGGAAAAAGTCACCTCTCAGTGGAGGAGGCAACCAAAGCGGTTTCCCCCTTACCCCCCACACCACCCCCCACACAAGACACTCAGAGAAACATTAAAAACACACATTAAGACACACTAAAGGGTTTAAGACGAGGGTTAATTAAGAGGGGGGGAAAAGAGCATGAAAGAAAACTTGCGGGGAATATAAAAACTGACGGTAAAAAGGAAAAGATTAGTGAAGACGAATGTAGGTCCCCAGTACAGTTAGAGACAGGTGAATTTATATTGGGAAACAAGGAAATGGCAGAACAGTTAAATTTAGTACTTTGGTTCTGTCTGCACTAAGAATCTCCTGGAAATACTAGGGGACCGAGGATCTTGTTGGAGGAACTGAAGGAAATCCACATTAGTCAGAAAATGGTGTTTGGTAAACTGTTGGGACTGAATGCAGATAAATCCCCAGGGCCTGATGGTCTGCATATCAGAGCACTCCAGGAGGTTGCCCTGGAAATCGTGGATGCATTGGTGATCATTTTTCAATGTTCTCTCGACTGGATCAGTTCCTCTGGACTGGAGGTCAGCCAATGTAACCCCACTTTTTAAGAAAGGAGGGAGAGAGAAAATAGGGAATTATAGACCAGTTAGCCTTACATCGGTAGTGGGGAAGATGCTGGAGTCGATTATTAAAGATGTTATAGCAGCGCATTTGGAAAGCAGTGACGGGATCGGTCAAAGTCAGCATGGATTTATGAAGGGGAAATCATACTTCACTAATCTTTTGGAATTTTTTGAGGCTCTAACAAGTAGAATGGATAAGGGAAAGCCAGTGGATGTGGTGTATCTGGACTCTCAAAAAAACCTTTGACAAGGTCCCACACAAGAGATTAGTGTGCAAACTTAGAGCACATGGGTAGAGTATTGACATCATAATCATACTTTATTAGTCAAGTGTGTTTTGTAACATACGAGGAATTTGATTTGCCATACAGTCATACCAATAAAACGCAACAGAACACACAAAAATATTTTAACATGAACATCCACCACAGTGACTCCTCCGCAGTCCTCACTGTGATGGAAGACGAATAAAAGTTCAATCTCTACCTTCTTTGTCCTTCAGCGGTCGGGGGCCTCTAACCTTCTATTTGCGGGACTATCTTACTCCCATAGCTGGCGGCAGGCCTCCTCGTCGGGGCGATCAAGCTCCTGCATGAGGGGGGGGAGGATCTCAGCTGAAGATCATGAAGTTTCTGAAGATGTAATTCTTTAGGTGGTTTCTCATTTGCAAATTCATGTCCCACCAGATTGCATGGTGTTGGGGAAGAGGGTGGGGAGAGCAGTTACCCGTTGCAATAAAATTGCAACTCCTGAACGCTAATTTGCCCTCCAAACTCATGGACCTTGGTCTTATTTTGTATTATGTTGAAGGCTGAGCAGCCGTCAATGAATACCATCCTGACGTGCAAGGGTTTTTTTTACTATTGTCATGCGTACTGAGATACAGTAAAAAGCGTTTGTTTGTACGCTATCTGGTCAACTCAAATCATATCGTACATGAGTACAATCGAGCCATGTATGTTGAAAAATACCAGGGTGCTGAATATATTGTTATAGCGATATACGACCCACCGCTCCCACCCTTTCGGCAAGATGTGTTGCGGTGCCGCCGCTTAGTCGATGTGGCTACGCGCCATTGGTTGTCGGGGAGGATCAGGAGCAGTGTTGCGGGTGGGATGTCGGCCGGCTGGCGTCCGCGGCGCAAAGGACGTCGGGACAGGTGGGAGCGGACTACAATTCCCATGGGGCCGAGCGCGACGCACCTGCGCATTGAACCCCTATTCCAGAACTCTTGTTGCGGAGCGCGATAATGCCTTTGGAAGTGTTTGCGGGTGGCGCCGCCTACTTTTCTCTTTTTCCTCCTCCTCCTCCTCGAAGGCGGAGATGCAGATAGAGAGAGAGAGACTAAGGTCATGATAGTCACGACGCATGCCACCGGCGTGTCCATCAGTCACTCAGCAGCTTGATCGCAGTCAGTCCGTCCGTCTCCGGGTAACGGCCCGTCACCCGCCGTTGACGTCAGTAACGGACTACAAAGATCACGGCGCGCGACGCCACGAGCCCCGGCTAACGGTCACGGCAGCGATGAGGCCGCAGCGAGCCGCACTGACCGCCCTCCTCAGCCTGTGTGCGCTGCGGGCTGCCGGCGGCATCTTCACCGGCCAGGTACGGGGGGCGGGGGTGGGTTGTCATCCGCAGGTCGCCATCCCCGGGCTCGGTGCAGGACCAAGCTAACCTTGTGCACTGCCCTGTTTCGCGATTGCCATCCATCTCGCAGCAACTTTCCCCCCCAATGACGGACGGTCGGTTTTCGTGGATGCATATCTCGTAGTTAAATTTGATTTATTTTTAAAAGCGTTCGTTCGACAAAAGTCGCGTTCATTTAGCCAAAATATTGCTGCTGCTTCTATTAAGTTTGTATGAATTTTATCAAACGTCTTTATATACTGCTGCACAGAGAGCCTTATCGTAGTTAAAGAAATCCAGAATTAAGCGGTGACGGCCCCATGCATAAAAAAACAAGCTGGCAACTCATTTAAAACAAATAAAATGTTTATGATTTATGTCTAATCCTGAATTTCTGTGATTTGGATAATATCGTAAGAGAAAAATTGACAGTTTTGTATATAGATCCAAGGTTCGTTTAGATACAAATCTGGGTATATACATTTGTTTATTTATAAATTTGAATAGATATTTTATAATAAGTAATCATTTGGTAAGACTTGCATCTCCAGAACACGTTTCACAACCCGGGGTCATTCAGGACTACCTGTTTTCACTGTTTTCATACACGAATAATGCCAATGCAAGGAACAATAAATGATTAAAGGTAATCTGTTCCGTGATCCTGAATAAGGGATAAATATTGGCCAAGGCTCTAAATATAACCTCCTTGCTTGTCAAAATAGTACCATTTGATCTTTTACTTAAAGTGTAATCTCAATTCAACAACTCAAACGTATAAAATGTGGAAGTTCCAGCAGAGATTGATGTCTACTTTGAATTCTAAAAATATAGGAAAACAGATGTAAATATTAAATATACATCGAAGGAAGTCCCGACAGGCAGCATCTCTGGAGAGAAGGAATGGGTGATGTTTCGGGTCGAGATCTTTCTTAAGACTTTTTCCTATGCATTAAATATGCATCGATAAACTAGAATATCGTTAAGGGCAATGCTCATAACAAAGTCGTGTTCTCAAGATATCACATGAGGTATGCTTGTTGACTTGATTTTGGCAAATCTGAGCAGTACATCGATGTTTTAACAGATATTCTGTTACACATGGCTTTAGTTAGTAATTTGCCAGTGTTCAGAATAATTGCATGTTTTGGTTTAATTTCAAATGTTCTGTTTGCAACCAAGATTGACTTGTGCACCCAGCAAACATTACTTACATCGTTTTTATATTTCTTCCTTTATTACTGCCATTTTGCTGAGTTGTTGGAGGTTGCAATTGTATTTCCTTATTAGGTTCAATATCAAATATTATTCCAGTGAAACATCTTGAAATATTTCCTGCATTCAAGGTGCCGCGCAGAGTAGTTCACAGCCATTGATTTTAAATTTCCATTCACAAAGTCTACCTTTAATATTTTAGCCTTTTTAGTAGGATGATTTTATTTAATCAAACCAGATATTGTCAAATATGAAATATATACAGAATTTTACATTCACTGCTTTTTTTAATAAAATCAAACATTCATAATAAAATATATTGAAATATGAGGATGAACATTTTGATTTGTTGCTTTTCCAAACATTTCAACTTAATTCCCTCACCTTTAACTCTATTTTTATTTGTATTTCCCTTCCTTTCATCTCATTATTGGCAGCCTTCTATACCTCATGATCTGAAATTGCAGCATTTGCCTTATCCCAAATACCATCCCTGACCAAAATTTGATTATGCCTTCCGAATACTTTGTCTGATTACTCACTTAAATTGCACCTTCTGATGCCCTTGTATCCAAATGCGAAAGATATTATAAATACGTGTTGTTTGTTCTCCCTTGTCCTGAACTTTCTTTGGCAGTGTGAATTGTGTTTTGATCTTTTCATGAGTGTGAGATGTCATAGACAAGCTGTTTGCAAGGATTAAGTGCAGTTGCAACTTTTGATTTGGTTTCAAGCTTGGCCCCCATGTTGTGCCAAAGTCCACACAAGTGACACGTAAGCATATTGGTTGAATACCACTATCCAAGTATTAACTGCTCTAAAATAACGTTGCTTCTATGGTTTCATTGTTCACAAAAGACACTTTCTGTATGTTATGAATAGATTCTTCCATACTTCGAGTATGACAAGATAGTGGCTAACATTATCTCCCACAGCATTGAAGATATCACCAACTTATCATCAAGTAACCTGTACATTTTATGAATCATTTTCTGGTTTCACAAGATCTAACAGTTTTGCAGAAGCTCCCAGCACAAAAATAATTTAAAATCTGACCATTGAGTTTATGGATATTCACCTGTCATGCAAATATTAAACCATATAGATTTGTTTTTGAATGTGAGATGATTAAATGACCATTATGAATTATGCTGAACTTCATTGATAATGAGATGCAGTTATAAGCCACAGTGCAAACTATGGCCGGAAGGTGCATAGAGAGACTGAAGCAGTCCACTTTGGTGCCTCAGTCAACTAACTATCAAACTTTAATATTCAATTTTAACATGCACCTTTTAGTGATTGCTTGCTCTGACCATACAAATGATACTTTCAATATTGGCCCATTCCCAACAAGGGTTACTTTCTCGGTGTGGTGTCGCCTTTTGGCAGAGGCTCGACTGCAGTCCGTCTGTCTTTTTTTTTGTCCTTTTAGGTGTATGTTTTTGGTTTTAGTTTATTTTTAGCTGTGTATATGCGGGGGAGGGGGACTTTTTAATCCCTTCCCTGTATGGGGACGGGACTTTTTCTCTGTCGAGTCTCCGTTGTCGTTGGGGCCTAACATCGTGGATCCAGCGGCCTCCAACCGGAATCGACCTGGGGCTCCAGTTGCAGAGCCTGCGGACTCACCATCGTGGAGCTGGCTGACTTCGGAGTGCAGAGCGCTTTGGTGGCGAGCGGCTGCGACCAGACTTCTGAGCTCGGAGGCTTCGGCTCCAGGCCCTATGGACGGTAACATCGGGAGCTTGCGGGTCCCTGGTGGGAGACCGCTTTTCGGAGCTCCCCCGCAACGGCAACTTCGCCCACCCAAATCGAGGGGTTTAAATTGACCCGGGGCAGGGCCTTACATCGCCTGGCGCGGCATAAACAGCCGTGGGACTTACCATCGCCCGTTCTAAGATCAAGAGCCTCGATCAGCTCGATGCAGCAGTTTGACTGCTTGACTGCTGGAGAAGAATAAAGAACAGGGAAGAGACAGTGAGGAGGTGTTTGGAGATTCACTGTGATGGATGTTTGTGTGTTAATTGTGTTTTGTTTTTTTTGCTGTAATGACTGCAAGAACAAAATTTCGTTTGAGCCTTGTATGTTTGAATGACAATAAATGGCATTCTATTCTTTGTTTAAAGCTTATTCATGTCATAGCAATTATAATGTAAATTATTCAAAATTCATTTTGATAATGTTTTTAGCCCCTTAACAAGCAATGTATTTTTCTCTTTCTTTGCAAGAATATTCAAATTAACATTCAAATCAAACATTTATTCAAGTAAAGATGGTTTTGTACCAACTAGTGAAGAAATAATCAGGTATTTTTTCAGCTGGTGTTGTAGTAACAGTTGTGTAGCCTCAGCTCTTTAAAGTTTATATTCATGTCCAGGCTGCACCAATAGTCAATAATTAATCCAAGTTAGTAGATAATCCAAAGCTAGTGGGAAAGTAAGAAGTGAGCAAGAGCCATTCTTGATTTTAATAAACATGTTAATTAAGTCGACAACGGGTGCCAGATGGTGGAAATGTGAAATTACTCAGATTGGTTGGAATGTGAAGTTACTCAGTTCTAATCGTTTTGAAACTAGTAAATGTTAATATTCTGAAAAAACGGATCATTCAAGTATGTAATTGGAAGTTAGGATGTGGGCACAGCCAGCAATGAAGAACCCAAATTATCTGTTGGCTTTAAATGCATGGGGATTGGAGTATAAAAGTGAGAAAGTCTTTCTCCTATTGTAAGGAGTAAGATCATACATGAAGTAGATGAAGGAATTTGTTCTTTTGGCACCTGCACCTAAGAAACAAATGGGAATAGTACATTGGAGATGAGTGATTTCTGTGATTGATGATTGGTTCTGAGGAAAGATAGAGAATAATGAGATTTTACAGGCTCAGACAATTATTTGGATTTGGATTCCACCTACGTAGCAAAATTATATTGAATTTTTGCATAAAGGGGCAATAAGGTGTTCTTTGAAGCTTAGAATAGAGGAACGCTCCAAATCAAACACCTTTGAATGATTATGTGTATCATTGTAGTTGCATTGTGATTGCTATTTCATTCTATTTTCCATC
Source organism: Okamejei kenojei (assembly GCA_035221665.1). NCBI lineage: Eukaryota > Metazoa > Chordata > Chondrichthyes > Rajiformes > Rajidae > Okamejei > Okamejei kenojei. The sequence goes on along the minus strand of CM069135.1, from coordinate 26,734,181 downwards.
CCTGGATATGATGATTAAGTGTAAAAGTATTGCAGTTATGGAAAAGAGTTTTTGGATGTTAAGGGTGTTGAGGGATAAGGGGATTGTACAAAAAAGTTTAGCTGTGGTAAAATTATCAGCTACGATAGCATTGAATGGTGAAGCAAAAAGAGGAGCCATTTGGCATACCCTTCTACTGGTGATTGCTTTGTGAAAACTGTGAATAATTCTGCAACCATTTACATTCACACAACTTCTTAATACAGGGAATAAAATAACTTTTGAGAAGCATAACCAAAAATAAATACCAATTAAGGTGAAGCCTCAAAAGCAGGGAATTTGGAGGGAATTAGACATGACTGCCAACGATGGTGCAATGCCATTGGGATAGATGCGCAGCTGCAATCAGAAACAGACGTCACAACAACAGGATTACTTTTTGAAACCCTTTCAATTTTATAAGTAAATAGACCAAGTGGGACCCGTTGGGTCCCGTCCCCTCAACGCGCGGTCATGAGGGGAGGTGGCGTCACACACACACACGCACGCGCGCGCACACACACCACCCCCACTGATATTATATTAATATTATTCATTCACTCCTTTTACCCCAATGTCCCACCCTATCCACTCACGCCCTAACCCCAACTTGCAGGTGCGGCTAGAGAGGGAGGGGGATAGAGAGAGGTGGGCACGGAGGTGCAGAGAGGGGCACGGAGGCACACAAAGGCATATCGAGGGGCACAGGGAGGGGCACAGGGAGGGACACAGAGGCAGGTGAGCTTGCTGCCTTTTGGAGCTGGGGTTTCCGGGTGTCCGCTGCCTTTTGGAGCTTGGGATTCCGATTTGCAGTGTCTTTTGAGCGGGACGGCCCTGCTGCTGCGAGCGGGCGGACGGTCAGAAGCAGCGGAGGTCCGGTCGATCGTGGCTTCCCCAAGGGGAAGCCCACCCACCCGCGTGACAGACGATCGGGCGGGGGAGACGGAGAGGTGGTTGTCACCGTGACGGCCAGAGATTGCTAGGTGGGATCGGTATCACCAGCGAGGAAAAGGCGTCACGATTCCCCGAGTCCCTACGATCGACCTGAGGGAGTAATGGCCACTCGGGCCACCTTCCCATCACACTGCCCCGCACCCTCACCAGTGCGGCGATAACGACCGCTGCCACCAGGTTCTAGAACGTCAAGGAGCACAGCGGTGCGCACAGCACAACATGAGCAGCTGTTTAAAAACGCTAAGTGACAAATTTAACGAAGTGAAAGTTAAGAAGCCAAGAAGTACAGCAGACATAACAGGGGTGACCTCACTCGCAGCGCGAGCAGAGGCAGGCAGTCACATCCATTGTGACATCATCAGCAAGACCATCTTGTTTATTTTCTAAGTTTTTGAGATTTGTGAACGTTTTCATAAATAACTAGAGAAATAATGCATGCAATTTTCAGTTAAGGCGATTTTTGACATCATAGTGTGAATCTCTATCAGAATATGTAATAACGTCACCATTAGCGCATCATGTTTTCGAGGAGATGTGAAACGCACACAAACATGTTCTGAAAACCTGTGCGGACCAACTGGCTGGAGTTTTTACGGACATTTTCAACCTGTCACTTCTGAGGTCTGAGGCTCCCACCTGCCTCAAAAGGGCATCAATAATACCGGTGCCCAAGAAGAGCAAGGTGACGTGCCTCAATGACTATCGACCTGTGGCACTAACGCCTGTGGTGATGAAGTGCTTCGAGAGGTTGATCATGGCGCAAATCAACTCCTACCTCGACAAAAACCTGGACCCACTGCAGTTCGCTTACCGCCACAACAGATCAACGGTGGACGCGATCTCGCTGGCCCTCCACTCCGCTCTGGACCACTTGGACAACAAAAACTCATATGTCAGGCTGTTATTCATTTACTACAGCTCAGCATTTAACACAATCATCCCCTCCAAGCTGGTTACCAAACTCGCAGAACTGGGTCTCTGCGCATCCCTCTGCAATTGGATCCTCGACTTCCTCATTCACAGCCAACAGTCTGTTGGTATTGGTGGAAATGACTCGATAACAATCAGCACGGAGCACCTCAAGGCTGTGTGCTCAGCCCCCTGCTGTACTCACTCTATACTCATGACTGCGTAGCCGGTCATAGTGCGAACTCATCAAGTTCGCTGACGACACCACTGTTGTGGGACGTATCACTGATGGGGATGAGTCGGAGTACAGAAGAGAGATTGAACGAATGTCCATATGGTGCCAGCACAATAACCTGGCCCTCAACACCAGCAAAACCAAGGAACTGATTGTGGACTTTGGAAGGAGTAGGATGGGGACCCACAGTCCTGTTTATAGAAACATAGAAATTAGGTGCAGGAGCAGACCATTCAGCCCTTCGAGCCTGCACCGCCATTCAATATGATCATGGCTGATCATCCAACTCGGTATCCTGTACCTGCCTTCTCTCCATACCCCCGATCCCTTCAACCACAAGGGTCACATCCAACTCCCTCTTAAATATGGCCAACAAACTGGCCTCAACTACCTTCTGTGGCAGAGAATTCCACAGATTCACCACTCTCTGTGTGAAAAACGATTTTCTCATCTCGGTCCTAAAAGACTTCCCCCTTATCCTTAAACTGTGACCCCTTGTCCTGGACTTCCCCAACATCGGGAACAATCTTCCTGCATCTAGCCTATCCAACCCCTTAAGAATTTTGTAAGTCTCTATGAGATCACCCCTCAATCTTCTAAATTCCAGCGAATACAAGCCAAGTCTATCCAGTCTTTCTTCATATGGAAGTCGTGCCATCCCAGGAATCAGTCTGGTGAACCTTCTCTGTACTCCCTCTATGGCAAGAATGTCTTTCCTCAGATTAGGAGACCAAAACTGCACGCAATACTCCAGGTGTGGCCTCACCAAGACCCTGTACAACTGCAGTAGAACCTCCCAGCTCTTGTACTCAAATCCTTTTGCTATGAATGCCAACATACCATTCGCTCTCTTCACAGCCTGCTGCACCTGAATGCCTACTTTCAATGACTGGTGTACCATGACACCCAGGTCTCGCTGCATCTCCCCTTTTCCTAATCGGTCACCATTCAAATAATAGTCTACCTTCCTGTTTTTGCCACCAAAGTGGATAACCTCACATTTATCCACATTATACTGCATCTGCCATGCTTTTGCCCACTCACCCAGTCTATCCAAGTCATCCTGCAGCCTCTTAGCATCCTCCTCACAGCTAACACTGCCCCCCAGCTTCGTGTCATCCGCAAACTTCGAGATGTTGCATTTAATTCCCTCGTCCAAATCATTAATGTATATTGTAAATAGCTGGCAACCCAGCACTGAGCCTTACGGCACCCCACTAGTCACAGTCTGCCATCCTGAAAAGGACCCGTTCACCCCTACTCTTTGCTTCCTGTCTGCCAGCCAGTTCTCTATCCACATCAATACTGAACCACCAATACCGTGTGCTTTAAGTTTGTATACCAATCTCTTGTGTGGGACCTTGTCAAAAGCCTTCTGAAAGTCCAGATACAACACATCCACTGCTTCTCCCTTATCCACTCTACTAGTTACATCCTCAAAAAATTCAATAAGATTCGTCAGACATGATTTACCCTTCGTAAATCCATGCTGACTTTGTCCAATGATTTCACCACTTTCCAAATACGCTGCTATCCCATCTTTAATAATTGACTCTAGCAGTTTCCCCACTACCGATGTTGGACTAACTGGTCTGTAATTCCTCATTTTCTCTCTCCCTCCCTTTTTAAAAAGTGGGGTTACATTAGCTACCCTCCAATCCTCAGGAACTGCTCCAGAATCTAAAGAGTTTTGAAAAATTATCACTAAGGCATCTGCTATTTCTGGGGCTACTTCCTTAAGTACCCTGGGATGCAGCCTATCTGGCCCTGGGGATTTATCGGCCTTTAATCCATTCAATTTACCCAACACCACTTTCCGGCTAACCTGGATTTCACTCATTTCCTCCATCTCATTTGACCCGCGATCCCCTGCTATTTCCGGCAAATTATTTATGTCTTCCTTAGTGAAGACAGAACCAAAGTAGTTATTCAATTGGTCTGCCATGTCCTTGTTCCACATGATCAATTCACCCGTTTCTGACTGCAAGGGTCCTTCATTTGTTTTAACTAATCTTTTGCGCTTCACATATCGATAAATACTTTTGCAGTCAATTTTTATGTTTCCTGCCAGTTTTCTTTCATACTCCATTTTCCCTTTCCTAATTAAGCCCTTTGTCCTCCTCTGTTGGTCTCTGAATTTCTCCCAGTCCTCTGGTAGGCTGCTTTTTCTGGCTAATTTGTATGCTTCATTTTTTTCTTTGATACAATCCCTGATTTCCCTCGTTATCCACGGATGCGCCACCTTCCCTGATTTATTCTTTTGCCATACTGGGATGAACAATTGTTGTAGTTCATCCATGCAGTCTTTAAATGCCTTCCATTGCATATCCACCGTCAACCCCTCAAGAATCAATTGCCAGTCGATCTTGGCCAATTCACGTCTCATACCCTCAAAGTTGCCTTTCTTTAAGTTCAGGACCCGTGTTTCTGAATTAACAATGTCACTCTCCATCCTAATGAAGAACTCAACCGTATTATGGTCACTCTTGCCCAAGGGGTCAACGGGTCGATGGTTGAAAGGGTCAAGAGCTTCAAATTCCTGGGTGTGCACATCTGTGAAGATGTTTCCTGGTCCGAGAACACAGATGCAATTATTAAGAAAGCTCATCAGCGCCTCTACTTCCTGAGAAGATTACGGAGAGTCGGTCTGTCAAGGAGGACTCTCACTATCTTTTACAGGAGCACAGTAGAGAGCTTGCTGACCGGTTGCATCGTGGCTTGGTTCGGCAACTTGAGTGCCCTGGAGAGGAAAAGACTACAAAAAGTACAAAGCCCAGTCCATCATCGGCTCTGACCTTCCTTCCATCGAGGGGATCTACCACAGTCGCTGCCTCAAAAAGGCTGGCAGCATCATCAAGGACCCACACCACCCTGGCCACACACTCATCTCCCTGCTACCTTCAGGAGCCTGAGAACTGCAATGACCCGGTTCAGGAATAGCTACTTCCCCACAGCCATCAGGCTATTAAACCTGGCTCGAACAAAACTCTGAACATGAATACCCCTCCATCTGTTATTTGCACTTTATTAATTAATTAATGTGTGTATTTACGTATATAATTGTCAATGCCTACTATGTTCTGTTGTGCTATGCAAAGAAAGAATTTCATTGTCCTGTCAGGGACACATGACAAACTCTTTTGACTCTTCTGACTGACTTTGAACACAAATAAATACACATCCAAGATCAGAGTTTTATAAGTATAGAGATGTAACAAGCAATTTGCATTCACAAAGATACGATCTGTAATCAATTAGATATCCTGTATTTGGTGATGTTATTTGAGATTTGTGAGCATTTTCATAAATGACTTGCGAAATTATGCATGAATTTTTCGGATAAGGTGATATTTGACTTCACAGCTTAAATCTCTATAGGAATATGTAACATTTTCACCGTTAGCGCGTTGTGTTTTTGAGGAGATGTGAAACGCACACGAACGTCATACAAATACACACACATCCAAGATCAGAGTTTTATAAATATATACTAGACCGAGTGGGACCTGTTGGGTACCTGTCACATGGGAGGCCTGGTCCCCCAACGCAATATACCACCACACCCATAGCCCCCACGAGAGGCCAGGTTCCCCATCTCAACCCGTTCCCCTATCTCCAACACAACCCATTCCCCCAACGCAATATTCCAGAACTAACCTATAGCTGACAATTGCGCAGAGGCTGCTCATTTCGCCTTATTCAGCCTCCCTCATTTTTAAACTTTTTTTAAAAATGCATTTCGCACTTGCTAGCTCGCAGCTCAGTGTACTTGGATAGCAACAATGTTGCGAGCAGGGCTAAGTACAAGGAACAAGTGAAAGACAGTTGTTTTTAGAGATTTTTGAACATTTTCATAAATAACTCGAGAAATAATGCATGAAATGTTCAGGTAAGGCAATTTATTGACATCATGGCATAATATCGGAATATGTAAAAATGTCACCGTTAGAGCATTGTGTTTTCGAGGGGATGTGAATCGCACACGAACATCACACAATACACACACATCCTAGATGAGAGTTTTATGTATAAAGATAGATAGATTATTGCACAGGAGGCTATTTAATCCATGAGACCCATGCAGTTTTTTGGTAGAGCAATCATTCCTGTTGCCTCTGATCTTTGGCTGCAAACTTGCAAATTATTTTACTTCAATTGTCTAACCATTTTTCACCGGGCAAATGGGGGTTAAATTAATGTGCGTGAGGGAGGGGGATGGTAGTGTTGAGTTGTCCCTAGAGGAGTGTAGAAGTTATTGTGCAAATTTGTTCCATCACATGTACTGCTTTAGGAGGTATGCTGGGTGTCTCTAATTGCAGTCAAAAGCAGCAGAAGGTGTTTGAGTATTACACTATAATGTGCATGACAGGCCGTCTAGATATTTCCCAAAGCCTTATCTTACAGATTGTTGACAATAGTTTGCTGTATCCCATGTTGTGCAATGCACTGGGGTCCTGACTGCATTCACCACCTGAGCATTAATGTAAACAAAAATAAATGCATTCTTAACTTGCCTTCGATGATTTTGGCCTGAAAGGGGGAAGGGCCTGTCCCACTTACGCGACATTTACAAGCGACTCCCGGCAGCCGTCATAGGTTGTCAAACTATTCAACATGTTGAAAATTCAGCGGCGACCAGAAAGACGCCACGACTCTTTGGAAACCTCTCACGACCATAGGAGACCTCTCACGACCGTACCGCCTATGGTCGTGAGAGGTCTCCTATGGTCGTGAGAGGTCGCCGCTGTGGTGCCCGCAGTCGCCTGTAAAGGTCGCGTAAGTGGGACAGGCCCTTGAGGCACCCATTCTAAATTTTTTGTTGCCGGATGATTAGCTTTGTTAGAATAACTCTAAATCTATTGCTTTTTAAAACTGCTGTATCATCATTCACTTAACATTTCAGAAAGAGTGGATACCTAAATGGATCAGTTATTGTAAGGAATAACCAATTTACATTGAGCATTATGTTGAGTAAAATATTTATCATACAAAATTTCTGTTGATGTTTCCTTCTCCAAAGATACTTGAGATACTGAAGAATTTTGACCCGAAACGTCACATATTCCTTCGCTCCATAGATGCTGCCTCACCTGCTGAGTTTCTCCAGCATTTTTATCTACCTGAGATTATCTAAGTATCTTAAGCCACAAGAAATTTGACTGAATTGCTAGTGTAACAAAATGAGAGCACATTGGAGATTGAGATTGCAGATGCTGGAGCAAAAAAAAGACAAACTGCTGGAGGGGAACTCGGTGGCCAGGCAGTATTTTTATAGGGAAATGGGAGATGACGTTTTGGTTTTGGGGCCCTTCAGACTGATGAAGTAGAGAGGAGATAGCTGGTAGAGAGTGGTGAGGGGAAAGAGTGAGGCAAGTACTGGCAAATAATAGGTGGATTTGGGTGAGGAGGGATTGATTGATAGATGAGCCGGATGGGGGAGAGATGCGTGAAGATAATAACAGATTGGAGGTACAGTGGAGAAGAAAAGAGGATGCTTATGTGGAAATTTATAAGGAAAGAAGATGGAGTAAAATATAGAACCAAAGAGGAGTGATAGTGAATGGAAAGGAATAAGGAAAACGTGGGGAACTTGGAGTAGACAATGGTGGAAGATGAGCAGATGGAGACTGGGAAAGGAACTGGATGATGGGTGATATCCATTTTTCCCCCACCAGACTAATCTACCAATTATTCCTCTGCAGCTGGATCCACCTCTGGCGTTCCAGTTCTTGTCCCACCCTTTCTCCCCTCTACTTAGTCTGAAAAAGGTCCCTGGCCCAAAACGTCATATGTCCATTTCCCGCCACAGATGTTGCCTGGCCTACATCAGTGGAGGGAAATAGGCCCTTTCATCCAATTCATCCATGCCAACTAATATGGCCCATCTAGGATTGTCCCATTTGACCAAATAGTTTATTTATTCCCTTTGTTTCTGCATGAAGTAATTCCTTATGATCATTTATCTTTATTCATTATCTTGAATTTGCTCTTCTCTGCTCCGTTTCAACAAACCCCAAACATACGCGGTAACATTTGATTGTATCTACATTAATTTCTACATTTAATCTTATCTGTAAACTGCATAATCTGTAAAATATCTTGGATTATTCTTCAATCATTATTTTTAGGTTTCTTCTCATCATTCCCCTCGCCCAATAACACCTATTAAATCATCAGGGCCGACTTTATTTTGTTTAAACCTGAATCTTCCTGATTTCATTTCGCAATATCCTTGCTCCAATTTTTAGATTATTCTTCATGAATTCCCCACTATAGGTGTCATTACCTATGAAAGTCTCCATTCCATCAGCATCACAGAATTAACCCAGTTATGTGGAATACTCATTTTGCACTAATTCAGTAGATGCAGCTTTCATAATCATTTAAAAATGTCTCTTTTGTCTTGGTATGAATTTAACAAACTTTTGAATTGATTTCCAAATTTTCAATTGCTTTTCATTTGCCTAAAATAATTCAAAGTGTGTAATCCTTTGATTAAACTAAGTTGTATTAGAGTCGGTAAAGCTACTGCTTAATCCATTAGTAGTCACCTTTGGATTGTAGCATAATATGAGTGGAAGAAACTTCTGATTTAATATTGATATTATCAAGTTGGCACACCACATACAAAATATTTCACATATTCATATTGTAAAAATTCTGGTTTAAAAGTAGGTTTACAATTTATCTAACTTTCAAATTTTTATTAGAAACCTAGATTATTCTCTATTTTGTTTTGGTAAGCCATTTTCTAGTCTGTTATATTGTTTACATCTGAAAGGATTGCTTTTTGAATGCTGATGGGCTTGTTGTGCAACTATTAAAAAATAAGATAAATGCATCTTGTATGAAATGTTATCTCTTATAGCTGACAGGTGTCTTGGATGATTGCTTCTGCGACATAGAAAGTATTGATGACTTCAACAGTTACAAGATCTTTCCTAAATTGAAAAAATTGCAAGAAAGAGACTACTTCAGATATTACAAAGTAAGATACTTGCTTAAAACCATATTTTTTATAAAGTGCACACAAATGCATGCTGTTTTGTAGTAATTCCATGGTTGCTGATGAACTGTTTTTGGATATTGTGGCAGAAGTATATTTACTTGTGATATTAGGTAAAGCCTAATATCACAAGTAAATTATTTTCATGAATAACTCGTACAGGGGAATAGTTTTCTGAGATTACCATGCTTTCGGATTATGCACTGATATTAATCACCTAATTTAAATTATTAAATCATCATATTAATGATTTATAATAGCTCAGAGGGTCAGGCAGCATCCGTGGACGGAATGGACAAGTGACGTATTGAAATTCATAAGAATGCAATCCCTGTCATGGATTTATGTAATATTATATTGTAAGAGTATCTGAATTGTACCGTATTAATGAGCATTAAACAATGTCATTTTAATCTAGATATTATTTCCAAGATGTTTTTGGGAGGTGAAGAAGGATTTGCTCATCAGACCAATCATATCGATGCCAATGCCTGCTCTTTGAACTGACTAGTTTATAACATTCACCATTTCTTTTCCCGTTCCTGCTAATTTTCTCTATGGTACCAATTGTGTATATTTGAAAATAGTTTATGATAGCTGCTCAAATTACAATGTTCACTTTCTTTTAATAGGTAAACATGAAGCGACCCTGCCCCTTCTGGTTAAATGACGGACACTGTTCAATTAACGACTGTCATGTGGAGCCTTGTTCTGAGGTAAAGATGTGTTTTTAATGCTATGGTATGAAGGTTTTGGTGTTTATTTCTGGTTCCGTTAGATGGGTGGGCTGTTTGTTCCCAATTCGCAGTTTTGATGTTTTAGATCTCAAGAATTTTGCTTATTATAAAAATTCAGTCAAGAGATCAACCTTTAGTCTCTTTAAAGCACAATCAAATTTGAACATAATAACATGTGGGCATATCATATTAACTTATTATAATATAAGCGACCTAGAAGTTGGTCATCACGTCATTCTCATGAGATTCAAGAATGTTTAGTTGTCATATGCGCACCAGGGCGAGAACAATGAAATTATTTCTTTCTGCAGCTTTACAGGCATATTAATTAAAACAATACAACAAATAAATATAAACAATGCCACAAATAAGTGGGATTGGTCTGGGATGTCTGCAAATTTTGAAAAGACATGCAGCATTATCGAAACAGAATCATTGGAGTAAATTATACATTGTTGACATTTGTTGAAAAATTAATTATTTGTTCTTTTCCACATGTAAGCTTGCAGAGTTTTTCTTTGTTTTCAATGGTATGGAAGGTCTATACTTTATACATGACTTGCATAAAGGTTTGCACATATCTTGTGGGGCATATACTTGCATGTCAATGTTGCTCAAAACATTCATGAAATGTTGCATCATAGTGTTTTATTCAACCCTCATATCCCATCGTAATCTGGAAGCAGAGAAAAATGAGAGAGCAATTTTGGTAAGAGCATGCACTGATGAAATGAAACACTGAAATATAAATTGTGACCATGGTCAATAGTGCAGGGATCTGAAGCAGCCCCTTGTGAGCAGTTAAACTGGAAAATAGATGAACATGATTATCAATAAAATATCCAAAAAAGGTTTCATTCAAACAAGATAACAGCTGTTATCCAGCAGGTTTGAAGACTTTTGTATAGATTTAAAAAAATAATAATTTCCTTAAAGCCATAGGAGCAAAATCAGGCCATTCAGCCCATCAAGACTACTCTGCCATTTTAATCGTGGCTGATATATCTTTCACTCTCAACCTCATTCTCCTGCCTGCTCACCTTAACCTTTAGGGAGAAATTTACATTCAAGTATTTTTTGTATTCTTTTCAGCTAATCTATTTTGTATTATAATTACTCCAAAGCTCAGTTTAAACAATTTATAATGGTTGGATGAATATATTGTGCTCTTAATTTGTCATGAAATCTTAATACATTCAATGTGTGTTCAATTTTAACACTTTGTTTCATTTTTAGAGTGATATACCAATTGGGATGAAAGCAGCTAATTACAATAAAGTAAGTGAATATCGGAATTCACTTTTATCAGACAGAAAGCCGGGTATGAAATACTATCTGATAAATTTCAGCTGAAATGGGAGAATACCACAGAAAATCTGTTTATTCTTAATCAATACTTATTTCCTAATTTGGAAAATCCAGATTATGTGCATTCTCTGAAGCTAATACATAAATGTGTTCATAATTGTATTTGTTAGTTATAACCAGTTAAAATAATAGGTTTGTAAATACTTCAGGCATTGTTGATTTACTATTTTTTGTTCATATTATAAGGAAGTGAATGCAGAAGAGTTGCAGGACTGTGAGGAGGCAAATAAACTGGGCGCTGTCAACAGCACGTTGAGGTGATATTCATTGCAGTTTTAATATTATTTGGTTATTTTGTATAAATACAATGTAGTCATTCAGAACTTTGCATGCGTTGCCCTTTCACACTCGACTATTGACCTAATCTCTATTTCAGTTTGCTCATTTAGAAATTTTTCGTGCTATTCATGAGTTGACAAAACTTAAATATAACTTTAAATTTTTAGACGTGGAATGTAAAGTTGTGAAAAGAGCATTTCTTAAGGCAATATCAGTAACACCCCTAGCAGGAAAAACACGACACTGCCTCTGTGACATGTAGTGGTGACAAACATGGTAAATATTGAACATGAGGAAAGTTAAATGTTTTACAGGAACTACATCAGCAGAATGCACTATTGCTGATTTATCTTTTCGAAAGAGATCCAAACCTTCACAATTTCCTAACCACGCTTATGAGAATGCTGTCTCCCCTCGTACTGTCTATCCCTGCATAATTTTATGAATGTGTGTTGTATTTAATTGATCATATTTGTGTATTTTATGTTTAGTTTATTGTCAAGTGTACAGAGGTACAGTAAAAAGCCTTTTTTTGTTGTTTGCCATCCGGTCTGGGGAAAGACTATACATGACTGCTCAATTACAGATATAGGATAAAGGGAATAACATTTAGTGCAAGGCAGCACGGTGGCACAGCGGTAGAGTTGCTGACTTACAGCGCCAGAGACCGGGGTTCAATCCTGACTACAAGTGCTGTTTGTATAGAGTTTGTACGTTTGACCCATGACCTGCGTGGGTTTTCTCCAGATGCGTCGGTTTTCTCCCACACTACAAAGACGTGCAGGTTTGTAGGCTAATTGTCTTGATAAAATTGTAAATTGTCCCTAGTATGTGTAGGATAGTGTTAGTGTACAGGGCCTGTTTCCGTGCTGTATCTCGAAACTAAACTAAAAAAATAAAGTCCAATTAAAGAAAGTCCAATGGTCTCCAATGAAGTAGATCGTAGGTTAGAACCACTCCTTAGTTGGTGATAACAGCTGGGAAGAATCATAGAAAATAGGTGCAGGAGTAGGCCATTCGGCCATTCGAGCCTGCACCGCCATTCAATATGATCATGGTTGATCGTCCAACTCAGTATCCTGTACCTGCCTTCTCTCCATACCCCCTGATCCCTTTAGCCACAAGGGCCACATCTAACTCCCTCTTAAATATAGCCAATGAACTGGCCTCAACTACCTTCTGTGGCAGAGAATTCCACAGACTCGCCACTGTGTGAAAAAAGATCTTCTCATCTCAGTCCTAAAAGACTTCCCCCTTATCCTTAAACTGTGACCACTTGTTCTGGAGTTCCCCAACATCGGGAACAATCTTCCTGCATCTAGCCTGTCCAACCCCTTAAGAATTTTGTAAGTCTCTATAAGATCCCCCCACAATCTCTTAAATTCCAGCGAGTACAAGCAGAGTCTATCCAGTCTTTCTTCATATGGACTGTCTCTAATCCGGAGGTATGTGTTTTTGTACTTCTGCACCTCCTGCCTGATGGGAGACAGAAGAGGGAGTGTCCTGGGTGAGACTCGTCCTTGGTTATGCTGGTGGTCTTGCCGAAACAGCATGAAGTGCAGATGGAGTCCATGGAAGGGAGGTTGGTTTGCTTGATGGTCTGGGCTGCGTCCACAATTCTTTGCATTTTTTTGCGGTCTTGGATGGAGCTATTCCCAAACCGATAAAATGTTTTCTGTGGCGTATTAATAGAGTTGGTGAGATTTGTTGGGGGCATGCTGAACTTCCCAAGCCTTCTAAGGAAGTAGAGGCAATGGTGTGCTTTCTTGGCCATTGCTTCAATGCAGTCCAGGACAAGTTGCTGGTGATATTTACTCCTAGTAACTTGAAGCATACAACCATTTCTACTTTGGCGCTGTCAATATATGTGTATATATACCTCCTGAAGTCGATCACATTGTCTTGCTGACATTGAGGCATAGGTTGTAGTATTAACACTAAGTTATGAGGTATATTTTTGAATCTTGTACATTGAGACCTTGCTGGATTTATTAAAAGCCTAAATATCAGCTTCTATTTTGCTATTCCTTTTTACTGTGTAAAATATCATTAAAAAATCTTGTTTGAGCTATGCACTTCCTGTCCACAAACCACATTTTATCAAAAGTTTTCTTTCAACTTTTAGATACTCTTTATTAATATTTTTACATGGATTGAAAGAGCAGTGAAGGTTTTGTGTTAGTGTTGCAAATTAAAAATAAACAATGTTCCAGTATTTTGTTGCTGCAGCACACATGGCAGCAGTAATTACTAATTAGGTTTTTTATCTGTTATCACAGGAATAGTTGCCTATTTTGGCAATTGATAGTTCTGTGCAACAAGGCTCTAAAGTTTACTTTTCTGATTGTTCTGTGTGTATTTTATAAAGTAAATTTGTATTCATCAACTTGCTGGCCAATACAATTTGAACATTTGTTTTACGCAATGTACTTGGTTTGTGTGCTTATAGTTCTGTCTCAGATTGTTCTCTTTGTCTGTAGTAACCAAACAAAAGAGGCTTTCATTGATTGGGCAAGATATGATGATGCACAAGACCATTTCTGTGAACTTGATGGTAAGTTTTTCTGTGTTTATGCCTCGGGATTCTACGATACTTAAATATTCAAAGCAGAAATGAACTTTAACCATAAACATTAAAATATATACTAACACTTAGTCAAAACATTGTTTGGAAGCATGGCAGTTGGAGCTGTTATGCACATTTAAATAAATTAAATAATATACAATTTATACCTGGGAGCTGCGCTTCCAATGTACACACTCACCAAAATCCACTGCTTGAAGATTTTTCTGGAATTCGCAGCAGTAGTATGACGAGATTGACCATGATTATTTTAAATGTGATTTTGACTCTATTTAAAACTCTTTATTTTTCTTTGATCATATTTTTTTTAATTTAGTTTTTATTTTGTTACTTGTATATGAAGGAACAGATGGGAAATAATTAGTTAGCCTCTGCAGATGGAGGTAGTTGAATTAACACGAGTCAATTCTGACACTTATCCCAATTCAATTTACATGTTACTTCTCACTCAAACTCATTACTTCATTGCTGTTCCTAACCATTTTTAAAATGATTTTTTCCCAATCTTATCAATTTTACAAGGATTGTCAAGCTTACTGTTATATGTACATATTTAATGAGATACAAGTACAATGAAAATCATGCTTGCAACAACATCACAGGCAGACGATACACAAAAACATAATGGAGACTCAAGAAAATGCAGATGCTGGAATCTTGAGCCAAAAATATGCTGGAGGAACTCAGTGGGTTATCCATCATCTATGGAGGAAATGGATGGAAGACTTTTTGAGTCGGGACCCTTCTTTGGACCGATGAAGATGGGTCCTGACCCGAAGCATTATCTGTGCATTCCCTCACACAAAAACACAAATTATACGTAAAGGACACAAAATTCTGCATGTCAGTAAAAAGAAAAAAGATCAGGCAAAAAAAATAATTGGAAATTCATATAGGCAGGTGTGTTTATTTAAAAATATATATATTTGTGTGCATAGGTAAGTGAGATACAAAAGCAAATAAGCTTGTGTTGCATTTGGTTCATCAATTATCCTATCTTTGTGTGTAGACCTGACTAAGCTATTATTGGAATGGTAGAAAGGATGCTGTGTTGTCAGCTGACTAAATGGTTCAGTATTTTTCAAAAGAAGTGTATTTTGACTCCCAAGGTTAGTGATGGTGGAATATTTGATGGTGAGAATTCTTTTTTGGGATGGTATCATGGTTTGGCCTGTATTATTGATTCAGGGATAGTAATTGGAAAGATGGCAAATTTGAACCTGGGTAATACTGGTTTCATGAATAAAGGAGATGCAAATGGAAATGTTCCCAATGACACTTACTAGCACATGATCACGTTCTGTTCTAGCCATACCGCCATGCCAAATTTTGCAGTCTTACAGGTCCCACACTGCTTCCAGTTTTGCTACTATGCTCTTCCCTGATGCACTATATCCCAGGACCTTTATAGGGAAAGACCATCCTAATAAAAATTTAAAGCCTTATTTTGTCAGATAACTTTTTCATTTTTTCATAACGTGTCAGGCAGTGGGGAGGGGGTCAGAGACATTTTGGATGTAGTTGAAAGAACTTTTTAAAACATTAAAAAAATTTAAAGTAAACTTATTTAAAAAGCATGAAGCTACTTTAAATCGTGTATATTTTTTTAAGTACTGTGCATAGCTTGTAAATTACATTTTGGACAGTTGGGTAAGATAGAGAGAAATTCTGCTGCTTGGAGAATCTAGTACTATGATGCATTGTTTCAAATTTAGAGCCAGTTAATTCAGAAAATAATTACACAGGAAGGATGGTAAAGTTTTGGAATTGCTATTACAAACGGCAAGTGGTTCAAGATTATTTGTTTTACATATAGCTACAGATTAATAGATTTTTCGCTGCCCAAAATTACCAAATGGATGGCCAATTACAGCTTCATGAGGTCATTTCCATCAAAGAAACTGGCCATCAGCCACATTCCACTTTCTAGGTTGTTACTCGGGGTTTGCCCAATCATTTGCAGTTGTCAAATAAATTACTTTATCCATCATAAAGTTACAATTAGAGTGTTTGATAATTATAGCTTTGAGTACTGGATTTATATTGATCGAGTTCATATTTGTGTTGATAATACATAAGAACATAACAACGGCAGTAGACCACTTGGATGAATAAAAAGAGGTGGGCGTGGGGCAAAGTCAGACAAGTCAAAGTCAGAGCTTTGCCCTACTCAAAGCACTTTTTTAGCTTTCTCACCTCCTACTCGGTTAGTATGAAGAGGCGCCCTGATCGGAAATGTTGTCTGTCCATGCCGACCACATATTCTGCCTGACCTATTGAGTTTCCAAATCATTTTTGTTTTGCTCAAGAGCCCAGCATCTACAATTTCTTGCATCTCCAATTGATTATGGTATAGTTTGAAGTGATCTAATATACTGTTTTTGCTGCTCTAATTTGGGAAAGAACAAGCAGAGATTAGATGACCACATGCATTACTGTTGTAGACACAAAATGCTGGAGAAACTCAGCGGGTGAGGCAGCATCTATGGAGAGAAGGAATTGGTGACGTTACTATTGTGTTTGCTTAGTGCCAATCTTCCAGTGACTCACTGTTTTAACTCTCTATCACGTTTCCACTCCAATCTCCCATTTTTGGTCTTCTTTGAACACAACAGGAATATTTAGCTCTTTTCATAAACATACTTTGGCTGGATCACAAATTGTGTTAACTTTATACCTAGACTGTGCTGCTCTGTGTCATTTAAAGGCAGGAATGCCAGTCATGTTACAGGTCTGTTGCAAGAGCTGAGATAATGGAGGGTTTGGATGTTTTCTTTTGAAGTGTTTGAAGGCAAGACAAGCAGATTGCCTCAGCCTAATGTTCCTGTTGGTCTATTTCCTTTCATTCAAGTCGGACTGACTGTATTTTCTTAGTATTGTCCACTTTACGAACTTGCAACTTTCTCTTCCCTTTATCATTTGAATTTTTTTCCGTGAAGTTTTCATATTTTTCATTTGTTCTTTTTATGTTTCAGCTGCCTTATCTTTTTAATTAATTATCTAATAATCACCTGTCTCCAGTTGTTGCATAGAAAATTGGTGCAGGAGTAGGCCATTCGGCCCTTTGAGCCAGCACAGCAGAAATAAAGAATTGCAGATGCTGGTTTATACCCAAGACAGACAAAAACTATCTCAGTGGATCAGGCAGCAACTCTGGAGAAAAAGGACGGGTTGGGACTCTTCTTCTGAAACTTCACCTATCTTTTTTCTCTAAAGATGCTGCCGGGCCCGCTGAATTATTCTAGCACCTTGTGTCTATTTTTTACTCCAGTTGTTGCTTGCGGTGATGCTCCTCGTTACATCCTGACATGCCCATTGTTGTCTAGTTCTGATGAAGGAAATCATGATATATCAAAATATGTATTTTTCAATTGATTGTTGCTTTTTTAGATGTAAAATAGGCATTTTCTGAAATTGATTACTCTGTCCTTGGTAGATGAGCTGTCTCCTGATGCGGAATATGTGGATCTCCTCCTGAATCCTGAGCGTTACACTGGATACAGGGGTTGGTCAGCTTGGAGGGTGTGGAACAGCATCTATGAAGAGAACTGTTTCAAGTACTTTTTTAAATTATTTTTCTAATACTTTTATGTTATCATTTCCCCAGAGCAGGTGTGGAGTTTGAATTCTAGCTGAGAAAACATGTACTTATTCTGGATATTTGTCTGTAGTTATGTTTGTGGCCTCTTCAATATTTGTTTTCTGTCCATCTCTAAAAAAGCCCTGTGATCAGTGGACAAAAAAGGTTTATCGGTATATCAGTCCAAATCTTCAGTTTTCTATTGGTCCTACTCAGAAATCTCCGTTTTTGTTGATGTTAATGACCCATTTCATGTTCTTAAGTTTAAGTTCCTTATCATCAATGTACATCTTGTGCCTGTGCTAAATGGGCCTGAATAATTATCTTGATAAATTGAAGTAATTTTGCACACTTTGGTTATTGCCATATCTGCTGCTGTTGGCATGAAGTTAAGATAGTTCCAAGATGCCATCAAAATAGTTATTTTATACATTGTTTTATTTTCAATGCTTTCAGAATTTATATTTTTATCTCTTATTTGCTTACTTACTTTCCATATCATATATTTGCTGTAGCATGCATTGAAAGACCAATACATCATTTGCATGTCATTTGGTAATCAAATGTTATGTACAGTCTAAAGACCAAATGACAAGCAAATATTGGGCATTACTTTGGATAACCAGGAATGAGTTGGTGATTAACCCAAATCTCAATCTATATAAACTCCAATCACTTTTATGTAATCTGTTCCTTTTAACCTCAGATTTTCTTGGAACATTCTACCTATGATTGCTTGGACAATGTCTGTATTCTAGATTTTTTTGGTTTTCCTTATTTTATTGTGATAATTAAGATTTGATTTGATTTCTGAAACAACTTTTTCTAATGAATAACATGGAATGACAGAAACCTCAAAAGAGGACGTGCAGAGAACAAATTTACACCAAGAGGAAAGATGTATGATGAAAGTCCTTATCAGAAAAAATAAATTTTACGATGTCTTTGGGTGATTCTGAAAGAGAAAACAATACTGCTCTGAATGTGTTGTAGTCCTATGGCAACTAAATTTGAGATTGTGCTTCTGTTGGTATAGATCAAAGTTGTGCTTTATTACAATTGTGAAAACTCTTAATTTCCCTGAAATTGGTGCCACTAAATCTCACCTAGTTTGGAGTGTTCTGGAATATTTCAGGAATATTTACTTGCAGCTGAACAAATCTGTGAACAGAAAGTAAATTTATCAGTAACCCAATAAGCTATGGGCTTTAGAAATTAAGGCTAGAGTTGGGGGAAAGTAATCCTTGGAGTTTTTTAAGATTAGAGGAGAGCCAAGTCCGTGGCAAAATTTATAGTCAAAGGGAAACCGCACCAAAACTAAGCCAACCAACAAGACAACCAAGCTTAACTCGTCCATGCCTAACCAAGCTAGATCTACGACTGCACCTGGTAAATATCTCTCCAAACCTTCCCTTTCCATGTAGCTATGCAGGTGTTTTTTAAATGTCATACTTGCTTCAGGCTACTTTCTTTCATTATCATGAATTATGTTGTACCAAACATTACTCGAAAAAATGAAATTTAAAATGTATTTAATATATTTTGCAGGCCTCGATCTGTTTATCGTCCTCTAAATCCATTGACACCTGCCAGAGGTGAGTTTGTGTATATATTTTTTAAATTATATTAACGTCTACCATATTTGTTTTCCTTCAGGAGAAGCAGTTTTATTATTTATTGGGAAGACTATTTATTGTTCATCTTTAATACTCTAGTTGCTCCAGAGAAATCGAATGGAAGAATAGAAAGCAAAAAATTACTTTTACCTTATGCATCTCAAATAAATCATGGATTTACGTTGATTTATTTTCCCTTTGAAGTGCACTAGTTGAATGTTGCAGCCATTCCTACGTAGAAAGAGTCAACAAATAGCCATAACATGGGTGGTGAGCAAATCTATTCTTAGTGATTGTCAAGTGAAGAATGTTGGTCACAAAACTAGGCAAACATTGAAAGATACAGCTCGGTGTTCTTCAAATATTGCAATAGTATCTTTGCTTCCATCTGGACAAGTAAGCTGATCTTGGTGCAAGTGATTAAGTGGCAATGCAACATGTACTCAAGTGGCACACATTGAACAATAAGCTTTGATTATATGCAGTAAAGTCATGATATAAGGCTGGAGTGCATAGTCTTTTGGGTAGAGGTAAAGCCTAGCAGTGTAGTGGCCTGGTCAAGGTCAGGAAAAGACCGGACGCCAGGCGGATTCAAAAGAAGTTTTTATTGTTGCAGCTCGAGTACACACACACCGACACTCTTCATTACTTCAGCAGAGTACTTGTGTATGTCTGTGAGGCTAAGAGAACAATCATTCTTATTTTCATATATTGATCTAGATTTTAGCAATTATGCAAATTGTCCTAATTGGCCTGATTTTCATTCTTTCCCTGCTTTTCTTCTTTCAGGAGATGACGATGGTAAGAGCAGAAGAGATGGCTACAAATGTGTATGAACTATAAGTTTCTGATGTAACAAACTTCTGCATTTGGTTTGCAACATAAACTATTTGCGTAAACATGGTTTAAATACATTTTTTGCCTTAAAGGAATTCTAATTACCAAAATTAGAAATCATATTTGTATATTAATTGGTAAATAACATATTTTGCTTTTTGACGAGTAATTAATTTCATTTTGATATTCTTTGCAAACTTGTGTATGCATGCGTAATGCATTGATAAAGTTTATTATTTTTGCAAATTTACTTGGAATGTAATGAGAAATGTGTTTTCTTGATAGTTAGGTTGCCTTGCACTAAATCAAAAAAACTGCAGGAATGAGAAATGTATAAGCATTAGTATTTATTAGACGTTTTATGTGCTGACCAGTGAACAAGTGAAGCAAAAATTCAGGAAAGACATTCTTGCTATTGAGGGAGTTCAGCGTAGGTTCACAAGGTTAATTCCCGGGATGGCGTGCCTTTCATATGCTGAGAGAATGGAGCGGCTGGGCTTGTATACTCTGGAATTTAGAAGGATGAGAGGTGATCTTATTGAAACGTATAAGATTATTAAGGGTTTGGACACACTAGAGGCAGGGAAACATGTTCCCGATGATGGGGGAGTCCAGAACCAGGGGCCACAGTTTAAGAATGTAGGGTAAGACATTTAGAACGGAGGTGAGGAAACACTTTTTCACACAGAGTTGTGAGTCTGGAATCCTCTGTCTCAGAGGCCGGTTCTATGAATACTATCTTTGACGTGGATACGTTTTTCCCATTGAGGGTAGGGAAGATTCAAACAAGAGGGCATGACATGAGAATTAAGGGACAGAGGTTTCGGAGTAACGTGAGGGGTAACCTTTACTCAGAGGGTGGTGGCTGTGTGGAATGAGCTTCCAGCAGAAGTGGTGGAGGCAGGATCGATTTTAACATTTAAGAGTAAAGTGGATAGGTATATGGACGTGAAGGGAATGGAGGGGTATGGTCTGAGTGCAGGTAGATGGGACTAGGGGAAAACAAATGGTCGGCACGGACTGGAAGGGCCGAGAGGGCCTGTTTCCGTGCTGTAATTGTTATATGGTTATATATGGTTATATAGAGAGCTAGATAGGGCTCTTGAAGATAGCGGAGTCAGGGGATATGGGGAGAAGGCAGGAACGGGGTACTGATTGTGGATGATCCGTCATGATCACGTTGAAGGGCGGTGCTGGCATGAAGGGCCGAATTGCCTACTCCTGCACCTATTGTCTATTGTAAAATGGTTATTTTGTGCCTCAATAGCTTTAAAAATAGTAAACTTGTTTTTTGAAGAAAAAAAAACCCTGATTGTTCCCATTACTGCTGCACGTGGAGTTGGAAATACCCAGGTAGACCAGAAAACATACCAGTTTGACTTCCAAACTGTGCTGTTTTTCAGATATCCATTGGAGCAGCGATTCATTGATTGGCACATTGGGCTAGTTGCTTAGTGGATGTTGCATGTACATGCATTTTAATTATAAACTGCTTAAGTTCGGCTGTGGATGGTCCAAAACAATGTTCCAGCAATTTTGGTTTGTGTTTGCACATGACCGTGACCATAATCCAATTCATTGAAGAGTTAATGATGCCAGCGCTCTCAAGCATATGTCCACATCTTTGAGAGGGAAGGAAAATGAATTGGTGTAGTATAGTGAGGTATGTTGGCATTAATAAATGTGGGAAGATGAAGTGTATGTTTTGTCCTAAATTGTGATTTACCTTTGTTGTTGCAGGCGAATCCTTCTACAACTGGTTGGAAGGTAATGAAACATAAATTTAAAATTCTTTGAAAAATCCTCTTACTAAAAGTTTTTGGATCAGGTTAGGTTGAGTTGTTTTGCCAACAAGATGGAAATATAAATTCAGAAGTGACTAACTTGTTTGAGTATTTTCCTAATCCACTTGAGTGACACTGAACTTTCATAGTTCAACTATTGTTTAAATGTAGTGGCAAGCTTATCTTTTGATTGTAATTTCTTAATGTAATGAAACAGGTGATGGTGATGCAAATTAAAATTACATTCTGTATATCATTATAACTTCAACGGCTTATTTTTTTTTCAATTCAATTACATATCTCTGAGCCTTTACAATTGGCTTGATGTTACCAATATTCTCATGGAAACTTTTCAGTTTGGTCTGTAGAATTGTATTAGTAATTCTGACACCCAATGTATTGTCATATTGAGGAAAGTCAAAGTCCCTGAGGTAAAACCTCATAATATATCTGAAATATTCAAATCATGTCATGATATACAATTCATTTTTCATGATTATCAATAACATCTATCCGTTTTGAACATTGGTAATTTATATCTTACAATACAAATGGAATTTATAGTGTAGATTTTTCTACTCGCTAATTAATTTTGTTGAATCATAAACATTCTGGTAAATGGTAGGCTTTAGCATTGACTTTGCTAACTTGCAATTAATGAAGATGGCATCTCATCATTGCAGGTTACCAAAGTGAAGAACTATACCTGAAGGATGCGGGGAAGGTTCTCTTGTAGGTGTTTTGAGGAAAGAAATAGATTGCTTGACAATAAAGAACAGTTTAGATATTAAAATGTAACTAACATATCATTGGGATTAACAGCAGACCAGTTTTAATAATACTACTCGTAATAGAGAGCATCTAGTATTGTGATGAAAAATTATCACATCCATACATTTAATGCACCATTCCTTTTGAAAGATTAGATGCCCATAATCTTCAGTGGAAGCAACAATCTTCATAGTCTGGATGATATTTCATAATTGAAGGTTATTAAAGTGAATACAAAGTTTAGGATTTATCATAATGTTTATCAGTTAACATTAATATATTTTTATCTTCAGCTGGAATTTTTCTTTCAGAGCTCTAGACCGAGTTGATGAAAGAATATCAACCAAAGTTTTGATATTTAATTTTACGTTCGCTTGTACATTGAAAAATAAAATGTTTTCTGCATTATAAAATCTCTGAATTAACTTTCCTGTTTGAATGTTCTTATTTGTAGGTCTTTGCCTTGAAAAGAGAGTATTTTACAGGTTAATTTCTGGACTTCATGCTAGTATCAATTTACACCTTTGTGCCAAGTATCTCCTTGATGGTATGTATGAAAGGTTTGGTCAGGCAAAAACAATTTGAAATATTTCATTATATATCAGAGAGCTATTTAATTAGAGTGCTGTATAATTTAACACTTCATTGCATGTTAATTTCATATAGTCCCAGCATTTACCTTGGCTGGGTCATGATTGCTGGGTATTTTTACATGCAATTAACTAAAAGTTAATTCCTGCAGGTTTTCCCATTCAGTTCAAGAGCAGTGGCTTAGAAGCATATTAAGTGCATAACCTTGAGGACTGATGTGAAAAGGACAGAGGAAGAAACTATTTACATTGTAGGGATTCATTACATTGAATTGAATAAGAGGAACAATGGAATAACTGAAGTTTAGGTATATTTGGCTTGAATGAGTCATTTCCATCCCTCCCCACCCTAGTCGCCCTGCTAGTTTGACTGATCTTATCTCTTGTTTTCACCTCGTCTGCCAACAAGGGACCGTTGTGGGCTCTTTGGCCATTGGTGCTGCCTGCTTTGTTCTGTATCTTTTCATACCTCTAGTTTCCCTCGCCCCTGACTCTGTCTGAAGAAGGGTCTCGACCCGAAACGTCACCAATTCCTTTTCTCCAAAGGTGCTGCCTGACCCACTGAGTTACTCCAGCTTTTTGTGTCTATCTTTGACTCATAAATCAAAATTGTCTTTGGTTAAAATCCTGTGCAATATTGCTATTTGAGGGCAAGGCTTTGTTACAATAGAAGACAATGTCAGCAAGGCCACATCTGGAGCACCGTGTACTGTTTTGGTCTCCTTATCAAACAAGGATTGGAGGCAGTCCAAAAGGGATTAACCTGGCTAACAGCAGTTACATTGGGCTATTTGAGGACTTCCCAGAATTTACAGAACTCTGAAAAAGCAAAAGGCAACCAAAATTAATCTTTTTATGTTGAAAGTTTAATTTGAAAACAAATGCAGCAACAGCTTTCTCCATAAAATCAAAAGACTTCATTTTTTGAAGTACATAATGTTTTTTCGTTTGAAGTCCATGAAGTTAGAAGTATTTGAGAAACTCTCGCAATTTGAGGAGGCAGTCCTACCAGACTGAATGCATATTGTACTTTATTAGATGGTTCTTTCTTCATGTGCAGCAAAATTATGTGTTTACATTCATCTACGTATTATTAATTATAACTTATTTCAGCATTGGACATCACTTTTGAATGTGTTACTTTAATTATCATTTACACTTTTGTCAGATGTGTGGGGAAGAACAAAATGGGGACCAAATGTAGAAGAATTTCGATTTCGGTTTCACCCTGCTGAAACGAAAGGAGAAGGCCCAAGAAGATTAAAAAACCTTTATTTTTTGTACCTAATTCAACTGAGAGCATTGTCCAAAGTAGCTGTCTATTTTGAGCGTTCAATTGTGGACTTGTACACTGGAAATACAACAGAAGATGCAATTACCAAAAAGCAGCTACTGGAGGTTCTCAACGAAACCAAGTAAGAAAAGTGCTTAATCTTTGGGATGTTCAATGTGATTTTGTTTTACAAAGTTACCTATTGCAAAAGAAAAAAAATCATCCATTTTCAGTTACCCTTTTTAATTTGGATGAATTACAGTAAAGTCAGTTGCTAATTGTTTTTGATTTGTCATCCCACCCACTCCCAATGCCTTTTGAAGTTTGATTATATTTTGACATTTAAATATTTTATTCCTTCTGCACATTGCATCGGAATGTAAAATGTACAACTATTATTGTATTCAGTTATTAAAGTCCAACTTTTACGTGGTACCATTTTACTTTGTAAGTTATTGATAGAGCACATCAAGACCAGTCTTGGTTTCATATCCATTGATACCATTTCCTCCAACTTCTGTCATTCTATTTCCTTTCCTCTAGACTATTTCCTATGCATTTTGATGAGAAGTCAATGTTTGCAGGTGACAAGAAAGAAGCTAAGACTCTAAAGGTGCGTAGTTAAGAGCATTCTTTTGTAAGAATTTCAATAATCAAGTTTTGAGAGTTTTTTATACAAAGTCCAGTTTTTCAAAATACATATTTGGTCAAAGAATAATGCATTGAATTCAAGGTTCTGAATGTAGAAGAACAAAACCTATTGTGCAATGCACGTTATATGATGCACAATGGAAAGTGACTAAAATATGGAAGAATCAATTCAGGTGCACAGCTGATAAATGTTATGATGTACTGGAATGTTTCTGATCAGCATTTTCCTTCCACCAGATAGAGGTTAAGAAGGCGAGTGCAGTACGCTTACCTTCATTGCTAAGGGTGCTGAATACAAGTCATATTATATGTAGCTCTATAGGACTTTGGCAAGGCTGCATTTAGAGTATTGCCTGTAGTCTGGTTGTCCCATTACAGGAAAGTTGTGGAAGCTTTGGAGAGAGTGCAGAAGAGGTTTACCAAAATCTTGCCTGGATTTGAGGGTTTCAGCTATAAGGAAAGGTTGGATAGACTTGGATTGTTTTTTCTGAAACATTGTAGGTTGACTTGATAGAAGTATATAAATTTATGAGAGGCATAGATAGGGTAGACAGTCGGAACATTTTTCCCCAGGGTGGAAATGTCCATCACTAGAGGGCATAGATATAAGATGAGATGGGGAAAGTTTCATGGAGATGTGTAGGGCATATTTTTTTTACAGTGTTGGTGGCCTGGAACATACTGGTGGAGGCAGATTCAATAGAGGCATTTAAGAGAGCTTTTAGATAGGCACATGGGAGTGCAAGGAATAGAATGCTATGGATCATATATGGGCAGAAAAATCAGCTTTAATTAGGCATCATGTTCGGCACAAACATTGTGGGTTGAAGGGCCCGTTCCTGTGCTGCATTGTTCTTTGTTCTATGTTCCACTTACAAAGAGTTACCTTTGCCATGATGGGTAGAAATAGCACTTCATGCTCAGTTTATGGTTGCATGCTTAATTTAGCTTTGAAGGTTCCAAATTATCTGATGGCTTGTAATTGTTTTCTTTTTACCCAGGAGGAATTCAGGCTCCATTTTAAGAACATTTCACGGATAATGGACTGTGTTGGGTGTGACAAATGCAGATTATGGGGTAAACTGCAGGTTTGTATCCAGCACATTCTCAAATAAACCATGTGATTTAGAGTGGAAATCATTTAGATGTAGAAAAACATGTGCACGTGCAGGTTGAATTGTGTATATTGGCATACATTACTCAGATGGTAAATGGGATGTTTCAAAATTCTGCACCTGTCAGCAGTGGAATTGTGCATTTGAGTGATTTGGATATGAATGTAGCGGGTATCATGAATATATTTACATATGACAGGAACATTGGTGGTTTCATTAATAGTGCGGAGGATAATTTTAGGTAATGGAACAATATTGATGAATTAGTGAGATGGGCAAAGCAATGGCATATGGAATTTAATATTGGCAAGTGCGAATTGATTTATTTTGGGAGGATTAATAAGGGTAAGACATATACATTGAATGGTAAGATTCCTTGGGATTATTGAAGAACAGAAACGCCCTGGTAGGCAAGCGTAAGGATCCCAGAAAGGAGCAGATTGGGTAAATAGTTGGTTAAAATGGTCCATGGGATGCTTTCGTTAGCCAGAGCAGAGAATATGAGATCAGGAGCTTTTAGTATAACAAAGTAAAATGTTAATTAACCTCAGCTGGAGTGCTTTGTGGTGTTCTGGTAACTACACTGTAGGAATAATGTGATTGAACTGGTGACAGTGCAGAGAAAATTAACCAGTATGTGTCTGAGATGGAACATTTCCATTATGAAGCAAATCTGGACAGTCTGCTGCTGTTTTCCTTGCAGCAGAGAAGGCTGAGGATAGACCTGACTGCAGTACACAGAATTGAGGGCACAGCCTAGGTGGTAAAATTTCACAACGTTGTAGATGTGTCTAAAACTTGGTGGCATAGGTTTAAGGTAAGGGGAAGGCGGTTTAGAGGGGATCTGAGGATGAAGATTGGAATCTGGAATTCATCGCCTAAGTAGGGGTGTATGCAGAGGAACGTAGGCATCATGGAATGTGATGAGCTTAGTGCTGGTAACTAGAATCAATATAGATATGGACTTGATGGTAATCATGAGCATGTTGGGCTGAAGAACACATTTCTGTGCTCTATAACTCAATAACAACCTTTCTGCTGTTCTCGTCAGACTCAGGGTTTAGGTACTGCACTGAAGATTTTATTTTCTGAGCGGGAAATTAAGAATCTCCCTGAGCACAGCACCTCAGCGGGCTTTCAGCTCACCCGACAGGAGGTTGTTGCTCTGTTGAATGCATTTAACAGGTAAGAGCTTACTCCAGAAATTGCTCCATTTGTATTAGTGACACATCAAAGCCACCTCTGCCTTTTTGAATATAGTATTTCTGAACAAGCTATGAAACATTTAATCACATCCTGACTTTGATACAAATTTGATAGAAAAGCGAAATCTGTCTTGTGATTTAGGATGGCCACGCAGAGCAATATCTTGTTTAATAGTTATGGTTTCATTTCAGATTATTCATGATCTTATCTGTGATAGTACATAGACTATAAATACATATTTGTGAGCATTTGTGCATCTAAACATTAGAATACAAGACATCCCCAGGAAATTGTAAACTTAAAAGTGGAAAAGTAACATATTTAAGAACAGAAAAATCATGCAAATGTTATGGTACTCATTTCCATGTTGCAAATAGCCCTGCAACTAGTGCACAGCACAAAACCCCAACATGGAAATACTATAGGGTGCCTGGTCTTGTGAAAGATTAGCAAATTATTTAGATCGGCCCATTTGACATCTTAACATTGCGAGTTAATTATGATGTTGGTCCTGCATTTTAACTAATTTTCGAAGAAAAGTCTTAAAACTGGAAAAATGTCTTACATTTTGGCTCATTTAAAAAAAATAAAAGTCCAAAGCTCTCAAACCAGCTAAAAAACAGGAAGCCAATTTAATTGCTGCATGTATAACAGGGAAGTTCTGGAGGAACTGAGAAACAGGGTGTCTATTATTGTGGATTTTTAGCATGATTTCTCAGTGAAAGTCCTAGATAACTTTGTCAGTGACTATTTAGCTGGCTTAGTCTTCTCATTCCTTTCCCCCCCCCCGCCCTCCCCCCCCACAAAAAAGAGAAACAATCTACAAAGACTAGCACAGAGATCAAACAAGAGTTTGCTGATCATAAGAAATATAAGCCAGGCATGGGTCATTTGGTTCATTGTGCCTGATCTGCCATTCAATAAGATCCTGATCTTTTATCCCTTATGTATTTTTTCCTCCACGGGTTCCAGACACCCTAGTTGGGTTTTCCAAAGAAATGTGCACTCTTGCGCTCAATTTGTTTAAGATGTAACTTATGAGAAGGCATGAAAATGCTCATTGAGACCACTTATAGAGAGCACAATAATTTTGAGTTTACTATTGAGATCGTTTTTTTCTTGCCAGTGACTATTTTCCTCATTCCTGAAGGAGGAAATTTTGGAAATAGTAAGTGCATTGGTTGACATCCTCAAGAGCTCTTTGGATCATGGAATGGTTTCTACAGATAGAAGAATGACAAATTTATTTTTTTAATTATTTTTTTTAAATGGGGAGAGAAAGCAGTCAATTTTAGACCAGTTAGTGGAAAATTAATAATGTAGAATATACTAGAGGCATTGTAAAGATGGGGATGATGGGAAAATATCAATGGAATGTGACAATGTCATCAACAATATCTGGAAGGGAAATATTTTAACAGATTGTGTACAAGCAGATTGAGGGAGTGGACATACAATGGTAATCTTATAACATGGATAAACTGTGAAGTTATGCATTTGGTCAAGAAAAACAGGCAGAGCATTTAAATTATGTTGGATTGAGAAATGTTGATGGACAGGGTTTGGATGATATTGAACACCAGTCAATAAACTTAAACATGTAGTTGCACTAAACAATTCAGAAAGCAAATTATATTTTGGCTTTCAAATCAAGAGGCTCTGCATACAATGGTGATGCTCTGCTACAATATTTATAGGCCTTTTGTGTGGCCACATCACAAATATTGTGTGCCGTTTCAGTCTCCTTACCTAACGAAAGGACGTACTGAGAAGGAATGCAGCAAAAATTCAACTGAATTTCTAGGATGATAAGAATGCATATGCCCTAGGAACAGATCTAGGCCATTCAGTAGACTATCAAGTCTAACCTGCCATCCAATCTTGGCTCATCTATCTTTCCCTCTCAACCCCATTCTCCTACCTTCTCCCCATAATCCTAGTACCCTTACTAATCCAGAGGTGCCAAGTGTCCCGGATTCGCCGTATTTTGTCCCGGCGAAATAACCATATTACGGTGTTCCGGCAGCCAAACATGTTGTTACGGAACACCGCCGCGCCGGTGTTCCTCCCGTGGTGAATGCCGGCGCCTTGTGCCCCCGGTTTGCCAGCCCGGCAGCTCGCAGCCACGCCCGGCCCAGAGCCCGGGCGGCGCCGGCCCGCGCGATCAGCAACACGGCGACGTTTCTTGCCGCCAGCCGGCCGCTCGCGGCAGCCCCATCACCGGGCCTCCCCCCCACCCCCACCCCCACCCAGTGCGCAGGCGCAGACCCGCCGGCAACCTTGCCAAGTGCGCATGTGCCGCACCCGCCCGCCGGCAGCCCGCTGATCTGCACCAGTGCGCAGGCGCATAGCCGCCGGCAACAACCCCAAGTGAGTAGTATGTTACTGAGAGAAATGCATTTACCCCCATTTGTTACGGACAAATGGGTTGAATGTTACTGTGAACTAAATTTAGGGTTGGCATCTCTGCTAATCACAAATCTGTCCATTTCTGCCTTAAAATACCCAATGACTTGGCTTCCACAGCCATTTGTGACAATAAATTCCACAGATTTGCCACCCTCTGACTAAAAATTCTTCCTCATCTTTTTAAAGCTACGCCCTTTTATTCTGAGGCTATTCTGAAGTATGGGGGGGGGGGGAGTGAGAGTATAGTGTTGAAAGGGAGTATCAGCCATGAAGGTATTGAATGATGTAACAGGCTAAATGATTCAAATGGCTTACTCCTGCTATTTGCTAAAATTCCTCATTCCCAACTGCAACCTTTTAGAGTTTGTATATGCTGAATACATAAAAATGCATAACTTCATATGGTTTGGAGGCTGGACTGTAACTCTGCATTGGTCAACTTTGTTATTTCAGACTTTCAACAAGCATACACGAGTTGCAGATTTTCAAAATGCTGCTTATGGATAAAAGGTAACATGCTTTGGAAATGACAACTATGGATACAGAGCAGAGACTGAAGTGGCCTAGTCTTTGACGTTTGTCAGAAATTCAGGGATCCAGTAGCCATGGCAGACTTCACGGTATTGTGATGGTATGAACTACGTCCAGTTAAAAGCAGAGATGAATTGGGTTTGGTAATAGTGAACAACTATCTGTATTTCAATCAATAACATTTCCTTCTTAACCTAATGAAGTGCTCTTAAGGTATTTGAGTATTTCCAAACCTTCGGCATTCACCATGCGCAAGCTTTTTTCTGATTTACTTACAAAATAAACAATAATCTGTTTAAAAGTACCACCAAACCTTACCCAGTAAGGAAATTTGAAATCCCTGCAGTGGTAGATTTGTCTACTATTAATGGAGTGTAATTTTATTTTTGATCCCTGTGGTTTGAGAAAACTCTGTTGAACCCCAACAGTGTTGGCAGTGCAGTGTCTTCTTAAATACTACAGTATCTTCGATCATTGGCTTACTAAAGTTATAATTGACCCTTAAAAT
Organism: Okamejei kenojei; assembly: GCA_035221665.1. Lineage (NCBI taxonomy): Eukaryota > Metazoa > Chordata > Chondrichthyes > Rajiformes > Rajidae > Okamejei > Okamejei kenojei. The sequence goes on along the minus strand of CM069135.1, from coordinate 26,703,220 downwards.
TATCAGAGAACATATAAGATGCAATTTCTGAATCTGAAAACTTTTTCAAAAGAGAATATTCTGTTACTTTGGGGTGCATAACTGTCATTGTGTCATTTGTATATTGTGATAAAATGTGACTTTTGTAATTAAAAAATAAATAAAAGTAACCATTAGGCTGGGTTGTAATTTGACTGCTGTGCAATGAAATATATGGACTTTGAAGCAACATTTAACAGTTAAATCCTGTGGAGAAAGGGAAGGTTTTTAAATGTTGGTAATCAATTCATATAATGGATTTTTAGACTACTTCAGAAAAGCATTTGGTGACTGTTACAAGGATCTATAGAACTCTTTATTGTATTAAATGTACTTTTTTCTCCTTCAAACCTTGGTGATGGTACCCTAAAATCAAAATGCAATAAGGAATTCAAGAATCCCTGATGCATTATCAGTGATTATCTTTTATTTGAGGGCCAGTTTTGGTTTCTAATGTTTGCCAGGTGCATTTACATGGATAGGAATAGGGGGGGAAAGGGAGAAGCTGCTATAATAAAAATGTAACACACAGGACAGCGTTAACGTTGTCAAATTCCTACAATTAACTGTTATTTTAGAAGATTCCATATTTGTAATATTTATTTTAGTTTTAAATTGGGAATTTGGTATGTGTTAGTGGCCTCTATTTGGAGAAGTCAAATAAATTTTATCTATAATTGGTAGTCACGTTTTCTCCACCTGCAGCCTTTTTAAAAAGGCATGCATGACGTGAGTGATGTTGGCAAGACCAGCATTTAATGCCATCCCTAAATGCATATACAAAGGCAGTGATATGCATGGCTACATATAATGCTTTCTTGTTCCTATACGCATACTACTTTTGTCCCTCTATGGTAAAGTTTGCTAGCTGTCAAAAAAGCCTAGTTAAATTCTGCAGTCTAGTTACTGGTACTGAGTTGGTACTGGTATAATCTGTTGCTGATGGGAGGGAGTGGTTAAGGTGGTGGTGGTTTGCCAATAAAAAGGGCCACTTTTTCCTGAGAAGTGTTTTGAACTGTCCTCGTCTCTATCAAGAGAATACATGTCTTTGTAGATGCTGATGAAAATTTGAGATGTCACATAATAGTCACCCTTTGATCTGTATTTACAGCATTGTGTTTTTATGTCTGATCCTTTAATTTTTAGTTGCTATGGACTCTTAAGATTACAAGCCCATTAATAATGATTCCTTTGTTTTGAATGGAAAATCTCTCATGTATAGAAAAACAAGTTTCTAAAAGCATGAGTTTCCAGTGCTAACAGTACATCGAGTAAAAAGAAACTGCCGATGAAACTCAGTGGGTCAGGCAACATTAGTGGAAGGAAATTAACAGATGACTGTCCATTTCCCTCCACATTTGCTGCCTGACTGAGTTCCTCCAGCTGCATGTTTTGTGCTCAGGATTCCAGCATCTGCTGTCTCTTATGTCTTCTAACTAATAAATTAATAGTCTAACTAAATGCAACAATAATTTCATTCTGGCTAATTCATAAGCTGCTGTTTTGATCTACAGGGTACTTTCAGAGTGAAGTACAAATGCTGAACCAACATTCTTTTCCTCAAATGTTGCATCACTCAGATTCAGTTAAAACTTGCAATAAAGCTCCGTTATAGTTTTCAATCAAGATCTTGTGATCAAGATAGGCAAGCAACTAATAAAAGTGATTTCAAATTGCAATACTTGTTTCTAAATTACTGTAGATGTTTTTTAATTAGTATTTTGAACACATTTGCAAAATGAATAACCAGACCTGTGTGTCCAGCTATTGCTTTAAGCTCTTTAAAAAAACCTGTCATCTTTAGTAGTAGCTTCTGCACCTCGTTGCTTTAATGCTTCCCTGATTTGCATTTGCATGATCAGCACTAATATCAGCAACTCTGCCCTGCCTTAAGTAAAACAAGTGCTCAGTTAATGTGACAAAATTGATTGTATTTTTTTTGTTATTTGATTACTACTCGCCTATGTTCTAGATCATTCCTAGTTAAGTTTGTCTCAATCTACATGTACCAAACAGCTGTTCAGTTTGGAACAAAATGTTTTGAAATGCACCCTCTGTTTACCACACTTGTCATATTTATTGAAAGGAAAATAAATTTTCTTGGTGATCCATTTTCAAAAGCTGTCATTTTATGTAAAGAACGATTTGTTTGTTAAAGGAGGATTGTAAACTGGACCAAACTGAAGGTAGTAATTTCCGTATGATTCTTAAGGTGCAAGTTAAAAATTATTGAGTTGTTAAAGGTCTTTTTGTATAATTTCCATGTGCACAAAAGAGAAAGAATGCTGTAATTTTATAACGGCAGTGTTCTCTTCTGATTTTTCATTAAATACTATGCTCCCCGCTAAGCTTTTGAACAGTCGCAATCTTTTATGCCATGAAGATTGAATGGCTGCTTAGAAAAGGGATTTGCACAACCCAATTGGTCTTTGGGTGAGTTACCTAATGTATCTACAAAACTAAGCTGGATAAATCTTGGCAGGTGCAAAGACTGTGTCATAACAGGCAAGAATTTATCAATTTCCTGGTCTGAATTACCTCGTCTTAGAGGGCCGAAGTTTCCTTTCCATTTTTGGTCCTGATCAAAAAAAAATGATGTAGTCATTAAAGAACATTGTGAATATTCCAGAGTCTGGAGCTACATCCAAAAAATTGGGCTACATCCCATGAAAACTACGAATTGACTTAACTAAATAAATTAATAATCTCAATAATTGTGAGCATAATAACATCAGTTTAACAACATCACAGAACAGAATGCTGGAAGAACTCGATGGGTTAAGCAGCATCTGTGGACTCAATAGGTGTCTAGACTGTGTACCAGGACTGGGAAGGTGCAGTTTGTAGAGGGGTGTGAGAGAGGCTGGGAGGTAACAAGGAGACAGATAATCGGGAGAGAGGGTTTCGGGCAGAAGCTGGTAGGTGATAGGTGGAACTATATAAGGAGGGATGGGGTGGAAGATAGCAACCTTCACGTGGTCTGCCCTGTTTCGACTAATGCAATCAACCCGGTGTGCACAATCTAATAAGATCAAATAAGTTGTCCTACAACTTTAGGCTGTGCACGCCATACGCAAGATGAGGTAGAAGGTGGGCGGGGGGGGGGGGGGGAGATGATTGGTAGATTAAACTAGGTGGTGAAAAGGGAGAGGTGAAGATAGAGTATTTGGTGGATAGACCCAAAAAGCTGGAATAACTCAGTGGGACAGGCAGCATCTCTGGAGAGAAGGAGTGGGTGACATTTTGGGTCGAGACCCATCTTCAGAAGGGTTTCGACCCAAAACGTCACCAATTCATTCTCTCCAGAGGTGCTGCCTGTCCTGCAGAATTACTCCAGCTTTTCGTGTCTATCTTTGGTTCAAACCAGCATCTGCAGTTCCTTCCTACACAGTGATTTGTGGAGCCAGGTGAGGAGGTGCTGGTGGGTAGATGGAACCAGATGTGGGAAGGCGAAAAATGGGAGAACAAAACTAGGTAGACAGGTATTTATGGGAAGAGAACACTGGAGGTGAGAGTTACCTGAAATTGAAAAATTCCACATTTGTTCCATTCCAGTGGAGTAGATGAAATTTTTCTTCCAATTTTTGTTTGGCGCCCTGGCGCTAGAGATGGCTGCTGCAGCCAGAGTGCAGGTGTTCCATAAAATGATTGCCTAGTCTACGCTCTTCACTAACATTTCATGAGTGGAAATCTGTTGTATTTTTCTGCTGACGAGTTCCAAATAAAGAACAAAGTGGTTGGCATCTCCCCATGAAAACCATAAAATTACATCTAAATTTCTATATTGAAACAAGGGGGGGAGGAGATATAAAAACACCGCACTCTGATGCAGCAAAATTGTTTACAGTCCAATCAACTTTATAAATTTTTGCTTGAATGCCATGCCAAGGTATGCAATGGTCTTACAAAAAGCGGTTACAAATCACAAATCCTTCCTCCGCACCAGTTCCCGCTATGTTCTTTCCCCAACACGGCGGTCCCCCACAGGCCGGGTCGTCCTTTATTCCTTCCCTTGGCAGCGGCGTCCTCTCCTGCCGGTCAGCGACATTGTCGACCGCTGCACCGACCTCTCCACCAGCGCTACTGGGTCCTCACCGGACGCCTTCATGGCGCCGATCCAGGCCCCAGCCGTGTGCTCCGTCGACCCGCAGGAGCTCCAGACACGCCGGGCGGCACCAATTCAAATTTAATTAATTTGGCTAATAAGCAATTGTGATAAGCAAAGTAATGGAGGACATTTGATGGCTTGCTACAGCAATATGTAGGAGCTTGTGGCTTCTTCATCTAACGTAACTACATCTGTGATAAGTGTCTGAAGAGTCAGTGAAAGCTAGGATGCAAAAAGAAAACAAAAACTAACAGTGAAAGAAAATAATTTGGGTAGGAAACAAATTTGTGTCAGCTCACTAGCAAGTAAGGTAAGAAAAGCTGTTAAAAAGACTGCTACAGTACAGCAGTGCCTGCAACACGACAATAAATTCTTCATTACGAGGGATTTTGCAGTTATTCAATCCAAACTGCACAGGTATGTGTTGGCTGTGATAAATTGAAAAGCTTTATTAAAAGGCATGACAGTGGAGAGGCAATGGTTGACATTTAAGGAACAAATGCACACACTCCAACTGTCATACATAATTTTCTGTATAAAAAACATGAAACATAACTTGACAATGGCTTACAGAAGAAATTAGGGTTAGTACTTCATTCAAAGGTATTACAAAAGAGAATCAGAAGATAACTAAAAAGGCAATATGGGGAGAAAAGATGTGGTACGAAGGTAGCTAGTCAAGAATATAAAGGAGGACAGTGAAAGCTTCTTTAGGTATGTGAAGAGGAAAAACATTGTTCAGACCAAAGTTGTACCCTTGAAGACTGAAATAGGTGAATTTATTATAGGGAACAAGGAAATGGCAGACGAGTTGAACAGGTACTTTGGATCCGTCTTCACTAGGAGGACGCAAACAATCTCCCTGATGCACTAGTGGCCAGAAGATCTAGGGTGACGGAGGAACTGAAAGACATTCACATTAGGCAGGAAATGGTGATGGGCAGACTGATGGAACTGAAGGCTGATAATTCCCCAGGACCTGATGGTCTGCATCCCAGGGTACTTAAGGAAGTGGCTTTAGAAATCATGGACGCATTGGTGATCATTTTCCAATGTTCTATAGATTCAGGATTAGTTCTGTGGATTGGAGAGTACCTAATGTTATCCCATAAGAAAAGCGGGAATTAGTGACCAGTTGGTGGGGAAGATGCTGGAGTCAATTATAAAAGATGAAATCGCAGCACATTTGGATAGCAGTAACAGGATCGGTCCGCGTCAGCATGGATTTATGAAGGGAAAATCATGCTTGACTAATCTTCTGGAATTTTTTGAGGATGTAACTGGGAAAATAGACAAGGGAGAGCCAGTGGACGTAGTGTACCTGGACTTTCAGAAAGCTATTGATAAGATCCCACATAAGAGACTAGTGGGCAAAATTAGAGCACATGGTACTGATATGGATTGAAGATTGGTCGACAGACAGGAAACGAAGAGTAGGTATTAACGGGTCCCTTTCAGAATGGCAGGCAGTGACTAGTTGGGTACCGCAAGGCTCGGTGCTGGGACCGCAGCTATTTACAATAGATATTAATGATTTGGATGATGGGATTCAAAGTAACATTAGCAAATTTGCAGATGACACAAAGCTGGGTGGCAGTGTGAACTGTGAGGAGGATGCTATGAGGATGCAGGGTGACTTGGACAGGTTGGGTGAGTGGGCAGATGCAGTTTAATGTGGATAAATATGAGGTTATCCGCTTTGGTGGCAAAAACAGGAAGGTAGTTTATTATCTGAATGGTGTCAAGTTGGGAAAAGAGGAAGTACAAAGAGATCTGGGGGTCCTTGTTCATCAGTCAATGAAAGTAAGAGTGCAGGTGTGGCAGGCAGTGAAGAAAGCTAATGGCATGTTGGCCTTCATAAGTTGAGTATAGGAGCAAAGAGACCCTTCTGCAGTTGTACAGGGCCCTAGTGAAATCACACCTGGATTATTGCGTGCAGTTTCCCTAATTTGAGGAAGGACATTCTTGCTATTGAGGGAGTGCAGCGTAGGTTTACAAGGTTAATTCACGGGATGGCGGGACTGTCATATGCTGAGAGAATGGAGCGGCTGTATACTCTGGAATTTAGGATGAGAGGGGATCTTATTGAAACATATAAGATTATTAATGGATTGGACACGTTAGAGGCAGGAAACGTGTTCCTGATGTTGGGGATTAATAAATTATGATGAGTCCAGAACCAGTTTAAGAATAAGGGGTAGGCCATTTAAAACGGAGATGAGGAAAAACGTTTTCACCCAGAGAGTTGTGAATCTGGAATTCTCTGCCTCAGAAGGCAGTGGAGGCCAATTCTCTGGATGTTTTCAAGAGAGAGTTAGATAGAGCTTAAAGATAGCAGAGTCAGGGGATATGGTGAGAAGGCAGGAACGGGGTACTGAATGTGGATTATCAGCCATGATCACAGTGAATGGCGGTGCTGGCTCAAAGGGCTTGCTCCTTTTGTCTATTGTCATACATGTACGGTTATCAGGACTGGGGATTATGAATTGTGTAGAAGTTGGCAAATAGGTCCAACAGTTTAATTTGATTGAGGGAAAAATAGACTGAGTGAAAACTTATAAGGAGCATAAAATTGGACAGAGATTAGGGAAGACAAATGCAGGTTCTTCTATGTTCAAAACGGAAGAATTTTAAATGGGGAACAAAAATCCTGACTATGATGGTGGGTATATCGAATGAGCTGTCAGAGGAGGTAGTTGAGGCAGGTACTGTGACAGTATTTAAATGTTTGGAGAGACCCACAGGAGCCGTTGGAAGAGGAGGAGGGGGAGGAGCGACACCCGACCGGTAAGCTTCAAAATCTAGCGCGGGGCTTGTTTTCTTTCAGAGGCCCACAGGAGCCGTTGGAAGAGGAGGAGGGGGAGGAGCGACACCCGACCGGTAAGCTTCAAAATCTAGCGCGGGGCTTGTTTTTACCCAAATCCATAACATTCCATTTGGAGAAGTGTGTTTTTTTTTGAGGAAGCCGCTGATTGGTGGGAAGTGGACTAGGGTAAGCAGCTGATTGGCGATCAGATTCCAGCAGTTTGTTGTGTACTTTGTATTGTGTTGCTGTTGTATCCTGTGTAAGGGGGGCAGTATGAAGGCCAGGGCAGTGTACTGTTCTGGATGTAAGATGTGGGAGGTCAGGGAATCTGATAGCCCTCCAGACGTCCACATCTGCGCCAGGTGTGTTGAGATGGGGCTCCTAAAGGACTGTGTTAGGAACCTGGAGCAGCAGCTCGATGACCTCCGTCTCCTCAGGGAGAGTGAGGAGGTAATAGAGAGGAGCTAGAGGGAGGTAGTCACTCCCAGACCACAGGAGGCAGACAAGTGGGTCACAGTTAGGAAGGGCAAGGGGCAGAGGCAGGGGCTAGAGAGTACCCCTGTGACCGTACACCTGGAAAATAGGTACTCGGGTTTGAGTACGATTGGAGGGGACAGCCTAGCTGGGGGCAACAACAGCGGCCGGGCCCTGATGCTCAGAAGGGTAGCAAAAAGAGAAGGGCAATTGTAATAGGGGACTCTATAGTTAGGGGGTCGGATAGGCGATTCTGTAGACGCAGTCGGGAGACCCGGATGGTAGTTTGCCTCCCTGGTGCCAGGGCCTCGCATGTGTCAGAACGTGTACAAAAGATTCTGATAAGGGAGGGAGAGGAGCCTGATGTTGTGGTACACACAGGTACCAATGACATAGGCAGAAAAAGTGATGAGGTCCTGAAGGGAGAATTTAGGGAGTTGGGGGGAAAGTTAAGGAGAAGGACCAAAAGGGTAACGATTTCAGGATTACTGCCTGTGCCGCGTGACAGTGGGAGTAGGAATTAAATGAGGTGGAGGATAAATGCGTGGCTGAGGGACTGGTGCAGTGGGCAGGGATTCAAGTTTCTTGATCACTGGGACCTCTTTTGGGGAAGGCATGATCTGTACACAAAGGACGGGTTGCACTTGAGCCCGACGGGGACCAATATCCTGGCAGGGAGATTTGCAAAGGCTACTGGGGAGACTTTAAACTAGAAAGGCTGGGGGGAGGGACTCGGGTAGAGGGGGCTAGGGGACAGGGTGTGGGGCAAGAGGCAGAGAAGGGAAGCACTCGGATCCAAAATGTAGGCGAGAAAGATGAAAAAGATAATAGACCGAGAATAAGGGATGGTGGGTTTCTAAAATGTGTATATTTTAATGCTAGGAGCATTGTAAGTAAGGTGGACGAACTTAGAGCCTGGATTGACACCTGGAAATATGATGTTGTGGCAATCAGTGAAACATGGTTGCAGGAGGGCTGTGATTGGAAACTAAATATTCCAGGATTTCGTTGCTTCAGGTGTGATAGAATTGGAGGGACCAGAGGGGGAGGTGTTGCATTGCTTGTCAGAGAAGATATTACAGCAGTGCTTTGGCAGGATAGATTAGAGGGCTCGTCTAGGGAGGCTATTTGGGTGGAACTGAGAAGTGGGAACGGTGTAGCAACACTTTTAGGGGTGTATTATAGACTGCCAAATGGGGAGCGTGAATTGGAAGAGCAAATATGTAAGGAGATAGCAGATATTAGTAGTAAGCACAAGGTAGTGATTGTGATTTCAATTGACTGAAACACATTCTGTAAATGGGCTGGATGTTTTGGAGTTTGTAAAATGTGTGCAGGATAGCTTTTTGCAGCAGTACATAGAGGTATCGACCAGAGAAGGGGCAGTGCTGGACCTCCTGTTAGGAAATGAGGCAGGTCAGGTGACGGAGGTATGCGTTGGTGAGCACTTCGGGACCCGTGATCACAATACCATTAGTTTCAATAGAATTATGGAGAGAGTCAGAACTGGACCTAGGGTAGAGATTTTTGATTGGAGAAAGGCTAACTTTGAGGGAATGCGTAAGGATTTTAAAGGAGTGAATTGGGACACTTTGTTTCATGGGAAGGATGTAGAAGAGAAATGGAGGACATTTAAAGGGGAAATTGTAAGAGTACAGAATCTTTATGTCCCTGTTAGGTTGAAAGGAAATAGTAAAAATTGGAAAGAGCCATGGTTTTCAAGGGAAATTGGACACTTGTTTCGAAAAAAGAGAGATATCTACAATAATTATAGGAGGCATGGAGTAAATGAGGTGTTAGAGGAGTATAAAGAATGTAAAAAGAATCTTAAAAAGAAATTAGGAAGGCTAAAAGAAGATATGAGGTTGCTTTGGCAAGAAAGGTGAAAGTAAACCCAAAGGGTTTCTACAGCTATATTAATAGCAAAAGGATAACGAGGGATAAAATTGGACCATTAGAGAACCAGAATGGACAGCTATCTGCAGAGCCAAAAGAGATGGGGGAGATATTGAACAATTTCTTTTCTTCGGTATTCACCAAGGAGAAGGATATTGAACTCGGTGAGTTAAGGGGAAAGAGTAGAGTAGCTATGGAAACTATGAGATTCAAAGAGGAGGAAGTACTGACACTTTTGAAAAATATAAAAGTGGATAAGTCTCCAGGTCCTGACAGGATATTCCCTAGGACATTGAGGGAAGTTAGTGTAGAAATAGCAGGAGCTATGACAGAAATATTTCAAATGTCATTAGAAACGGGAATAGTGCCGGAGGATTGGCGTACTGCGCATGTTGTTCCATTGTTTAAAAAGGGTTCAAAGAATAAACCTAGCAATTATAGACCTATTAGTTTGACGTCAGTGGTGGGCAAATTAATGGAAAGGATACTTAGAGATAATATATATAAGCATCTGGATAAACAGGGTCTGATCAGGAACAGTCAACATGGATTTGTGCCTGGAAGGTAATGTTTGACAAACCTTCTTGAATTTTTTGAAGCGGTAACTAGGGAAATTGATGAGGGTAAAGCAGTGGATGTTGTCTATATGGATTTCAGTAAGGCCTTTGACAAGGTTCCCCATGGAAGGTTGGTTAAGAAGGTTCAATCTTTGGGTGTTAATGGCGGAGTAGCAAGATGGATTCAACAGTGGCTGAATGGGAGATGTCAGAGAGTAATGGTGGATGGCTGTTTGTCAGGTTGGAAGCCGGTGACCAGTGGGGTGCCTCAGGGATCTGTGTTGGGTCCACTGTTGTTTGTCATGTACATCAATGATCTGGATGATGGGGTGGAAAATTGGATAAGTAAGTATGCAGATGATACTAAGATAGGTGGTGTTGTGGATAATGAAGTAGATTTTCAAAGTCTACAGAGAGATTTGGGCCATTTGGAAAAGTGGGCTGAAAGATGGCAGATGGAGTTTAATGCTGATAAGTGTGAAGTGCTACATCTTGGCAGGACAAATCAAAATAGGACGTACATGGTACATGGTAGGGAATTGAGGAATGCTGTGGAACAGAGGGATCTAGGAATAACAGTGCATATACTGTGCATAGTTCCCTGAAGGTGGAATCGCATGTAGATAGGGTGGTAAAGAAAGCCTTTGGTGTGCTGGCCTTTATAAATCAGAGCATTGAATATAGGAGTAGGGAAGTAATGTTAAAATTGTACAAGGCATTGGTAAGACCAATTCTGGAGTATGGTGTACAATTTTGGTCGCCTAGTTATAGGAAGGATGTCAACAAAATAGAGAGAGTACAGAGGAGATTTACTAGAATGTTGCCAGGGTTCCAGCAACTATGTTACAGAGAAAGGTTGAACAAATTAGGTCTTTATTCTTTGGAGCGCAGAAGGTTAAGGGGGGACTTGATTGAGGTCTTTAAAATGATGAAAGGGATAGACAGAGTTGACGTGGATACGTTTTTCCCATTGAGGGTAGGGAAGTTTCAAACAAGAGGGCATGACATGAGAATTAAGGGACAGAGGTTTCGGGGTAACGTGAGGGGGAACTTCTTTACTCAGAGGGTGGTGGCTGTGTGGAATCAGCTTCCAGCAGAAGTGGTGGAGGCAGGATCGATTTTAACATTTAAGAGTAAAGTGGATAGGCATATGGACGTGAAGGGAATGGAGGGGTATGGTCTGAGTGCAGGTAGATGGGACTAGGGGAAAACAAATGGTCGGCACGGACTGGAAGGGCCGAGAGGGCCTGTTTCCGTGCTGTAATTGTTATATGGTTATATGGTTTTATATGGTTTAGAGGGATGTGTCTCAAATGTGAGCATGTAGGATGAACGTAGATGGTCGGCATGGACAATTTGGGCGAAAGGGCCTTTGTCTATGCTGTATGACTCATAATTGATCCATATGGAGAAAAGATGAGTCATTGTATGAAGCTCCTATCCTAGATCCAAGCTGTCATACAGACCATGTGAAACTTATTTGCTCTATTTGTGGCCTGATCCTTCTGCTCCACAAAGAAGTCTATTCATTATTCTGACGAGACCCAAGCTACTCAGTTATCAGATACAGATACTACCTCCCTGCCTGTTTCCCATATGATCACCATCTGTTGATGCATTCATCTTCCACACGATAGTAAAGCAAGCTCAATAGAACAACATTGATCCTGAGAGCTGAGCACATGAACCAGTCTGACATCAAAGATCCATCAGGTCAGATAAGACTTATTAATAATCCTGAGAGATTTCAGTACTTGGTTTGCAATTTGCATTTCTGAATCTAGAATTTTTAATGCTGCTTTTTGTTGCATTTACAATCGGGATCAAACCCGAGTCTCTGGTGCTGTGAAGCAACATCTCTACCGCTGCACCACAGTACCTTTGGTTTTATAACAGCCCAGCCATGTTATAACTAAATGCCGCAACATTTATCACGTTTCCCTTGTCCTTTGCTATATTGCACATTCGTAGTAAAGCTCAAAGTCCCAATGTCATGAAAGGCTGAATAATTTTGTTGCTGAAGGACACGTGATCTTATCCAATCTAGTGACTTTGTCGGTTGTGCAGAACTGGCAAACAAATGGCCACAATTACTGATACCAGTTTTGTATTTTAAGCTTGCAATTTCTGGTTTGTTAAGCCTAATGTTGAAGCTTCTGTGGTCCCATCTTCAAATGGATTTGTGGTTTAGGCACCAGTACAGTTGAGAATACTCTCCTATGCAAAATACAAATCACTGGTGACTAGAAGGATGGGAAAAAATTATATTTTTATAATTTGATGGATTATTGATTCTAATGGGAGCTGTGCACTATTCACAGACACCATTCTAAAAGATCCACATAATTTTTCTGTTATTAATCTATATAGCTATTAACTGAACCTTCAAGAAAAATTACATTCACAAAGGTAACATTGTCAGTAAGTGTCCAATTTAAGTTGTCTTTACGTTCCAACCACTCATTTTGTGGGAGCTCATTTCTGCAATATCTGATAACTACAGTATAGTGAGAGTAATTCGCTTCTTAAAAGTGATGTTTCTTCAGATCATGCTTGAAGGGGTGGAGTTGTACAGATGGACCTCTGCAACTATTGGCACATGAGCATGTGAAGTAACGTCCTCATAGCTTTGGTTCCTAGATCCATATTGATCTGTTGTGCTATTAACAAAGAAAGGTTACAGTGAAATCAGAGACTGTAATGTTGCCTTGTGCCAGAGAACCAATACCATTGTTTCTTTCAGATGTTAATAAAGCAGCAGCAAAAACAGGCTGTGCCATATCCCAATTTTTGGAATCCCCAGACTTTTTCAAAGCAGATGATTCATCTAGTGCTGCAATGATGAGTGGAGCATTTAGACTCTGCTTCCCTGCTTTACAAAACATCAAAGATTCACATCCCAAATCCTGTTGCAGGGATTCTCCCTAAAAAACATTTCTCGCCACCTTTATTAAAAAATTACATTGACATTCGATGAAGCCATTTTTTTCAATTTCTCAAACTTTTAACGACTTGTGACATTTACTGCCTGTGGTTGAAGAATTAGCATCTTGAAACATGCGCAAAACTAAGAAATTGTAATCTTACAGAATGATTTTTTTAAAATACTGAATGCTGGAAAAGAGAATCCAGTCCACGCTAGATTAGGATTGCTTTGACTTATGTACAGCCCGTGCATACAACAGGATGGATTTGACTCTTGCAGGGCTGCAGACATCTTCTACCATGTGGGAACTCGGTTTGCAGCAATATCATTGCATCTTTCAGAGAAATCTGCTTGAGTTAAATGCGTTGGTTTAACTACATATTGCCCTTGGTTGGCCTGTTTTTTCTAAATATATTGCCCAGCAGCCACATTTGTGACTTGCAAGCTGTTTAACGTTACTAACTGTTGTCTGGAACACTTCCATGTCTTAATCTGGGAGAACCTGTGGTCATAATGTAGTAAGATGGATGGGGTGGGTTGATTTTTTTTCTCCCTGGGGGAAGAGAGGGTGGAACTGTAATATAACCTAGAATTGGTACATCTTACATCTGCACAAGAAATGCAAATGAGCACTTGGCAATGCGGAACTTGTAAGTGAAACGAGCAAGTTATTAAGATGGTTATTGTATCTGATGGATTACTAAACGTGAAATAAAATATGCTCCTGTTTGTCAGTAAGGTTCATGTTACTTAGTCATTGATGCTATTCTTCACTGACAAAGCAATATTAATAAATTATGATGATGTCCATGATACTCGTACAATTAGTTGTACACTTTATTGCTTTTTGAATCAGGGACCTATTGAATGTCTACAACTCTTCACATCACTGATATGAGGAACTGAGCCAAAATGTTTTCACCACTGGGAGAAGGCAACAGCTGCTCAAATAGGCAACGAGAGTTTCATATTAACCACATTGCAAAATACTGAACTAAATGTTACGCAGTGTTGGTACTCATTGGAGTTTGGAACAATGAAAGTTTGTTTTTAATATGTAAGATTCTTAGTCAGGGTGTAACAGGCAAAACAACAGGAGCATGTTTATCATGGGAGAGTCTAGAGGGCACGGTCTCAGAATAAGGAGGCATTTAGTTAAAATTGAGACGAGAAGGAATTACTTTCCTCAAAGGGTTGTGATTCTTCAGAATTACTTGGCCCAGCAACCTGTGGAGGTTGGTATTAAAAGCTGACATAGATTCTTTAATCAGGGGAAATAAGTATTAGTACAGGAAGAGGGCATGAATGTGAACTTGTGGAAAGTTAGATCAATCACAATCTTGATGAATAGCAAAACATCTCAAGGGGCCCACTCCTGGTCACTATTTCTTATGACTTTGCCATGATTGCTGTTGAAAACATTAAGTGCACATTAATATGTTGATGGTACTAATGCAGAGACTATGCTGGTATAATGATCAGTAACCAAAGATCGGAGATATAAAATGAGCAGCTCAAGGCCTAGGAAGGCTGAGCTAAAGCAGTGAAACAAAATATTTTGTTTCACTGGGGAAAAGCAGTGAAACAAAATAATTTTTCACAGCAAATTGGATCATTGCAAAGGACGCAGTCACACAGCTAAAGGTGTAAAAAGTAGTGGAGTGATACTAACTGGATACTCAAAGAACTAACATAGTACAATGGCTGGGTGGTCCCCTCTTTATCCAGTGGACTTTATGATTCTCCCTCTATCAGCAGTCAAACCAGGTCAGTTTCCAGTAATTACCTGCTGAATGCACTGTAGGATACTGCATCCCAGGCCAAATCATCTCCACTGTCATTGCGCCGAGGATTGTCAAAGAAAAAGGCTTTGGGAGAGAATCCACGTCTGCAAGATATTCCGTTATCCATCTGCAAAGTACAGGAAAAGCTATCAATGATTGTGGCCCAGATCCAAGCAGGTGGAAGGCTATTTTCTGGCCAGAGCAGAAGACACACCCTCCCCTGTCAAATTTCTACCAGCAAGAGTGTAAAGTGTGTTGTGATATGCTGGTAATATGCAATATCATGAGTATTCTTTTACATTTATATTTCACCAATAAAAAACAAAATAGTCTAACATAGTAGCAAATTCAAATTCACTATCTGTATCAGAGGGACACCAAGCATCTACTGTAACTTTGATTTATTGTTTGCACACTTTGATTTTCTGTTGCAGTTGTCAAAACAATGATCACTGCAAATAACAGCGGCGGCATGGAAATGTAAATTTTGTGTAGTGACACTGTTATTTTCACTCACACGATTGTTCTCCTGTGATGTGGCAACTCTTTTTGGGAGCCTGTGATGTTGGTGTAATCATTATTGCCTTGTGCCATAGAACATAGAACAGTACAACCCAGGAACAGGCCCTTCTGCCCATAATGTCTCTGCTGAACATGATGCCAAGTTCCACTGCCTGAACGTGATTCATGTCTCTCCATTTCTTGGATATCTATGTGCCTATTTTAAAGCTTCTTAAATGCCACTAACATATCTATCTCCATCATCACTGCTGGCATCGAATTCCAGGCGCCCACCACTGTGTAAAAATGTTTTTAATTGTCCTGTGTAAGTCCTTTACACTGTGCCCCTCTCACCTAAAAGCCATGTCAATGTGAACCTTTTGCTTTTATGTTTATGGATGTGGACTTTGCTGGAAATCCAAAAGTTATCATCAATCTTTAGACTTCAGAGATGCAGCGTGGAAACAGGTCCTTCGACCCACCGAGTCTGCATCAACCAGCGATCACCCGGTATACTAACACAATCCTACCCACTAGGGACAATTTTTACCAAAGCCAATGAACCTACAAACTTATATGTCTTTGGAGTGTGGGAGGAAACTGGAGACCTAGAGAAACCCCATGCAGTCTACAAACTCTGAACAGACAGCACCTGTAGTCAGGATCAAACCTGGGTCTCTGGCACTGTAAGGCAGCAAATCTACCACTGTGCCGCCCTCTAAGTGCTGTTGAGTATATGGTGAGCCACCTTGATCTGCTGCAGTCCTTGTGTTCAAGGTACGTAGTGCTAGGGTTTAGACCCCACAATGGTGAACGAATGGTGATATATTTTCAAGTCGGGATGGTTTGCAACTTGGAAGAGAACCTGGAGGTAGTGGTGTTCTCATGTATCTGCTGCCCTTATCCTTCTTGGTGGTGGATGCTGCAGTCACTGTGCACCATTAGTAGAAGGACTGAATATTTTGCGTGCTGGATAGATTGGCAATCAAGCAGGCTGCCTTGTTCTGGATGACATTGAGCCTCTGAGTATTGTTGGAGTCGTAAACGACCAGAGAATTGGAGAGTATTTCATCAGGCTTCTACCTTGGAGACAGTGAGAAACTTTAAAGAGTCAGGAGGTCATTCATTAACTACATAGCACCTGGTCTCTGGCCTGGTCTTATTTGGCTGGTCTAGTTAAGTAATGGTGGCCCACACCGGTTGTCAAATGTGGTGAGATGCAGGGACTATAATGCCCTTTCTAACAATTTCACTGTCTCCTTCTCTATGTCAGTCTGACTGCGTTACCACTTCTCCCTTCCCCTGTACTATAGTCTCCCAACCGATCTTGCTTTAATATGCCCCAATTTTCCTTCATGAATTAACCTAGGTGTGATAATTACTGTAAAAAAAAATGTATGCCCTCACACCAGCACTTACTTTAGAGAGGTTTGCAAATGTGACACCAATGTCCAGTTGACTACAGTATGTATTCAAAGACTACAAGAAATTGCAGATGCTGAAATATTGAACAAAACACAATATGCTGGAGGAACAGCATCAGAGGAGGGAAGGGACAGGGCAAGCTTTGGTTCAGGACCCTAACTGAGATGGTGCACACTGGCACAATGTCTGAAGGAGAGACTCAACCCAAAACATCTCCCGTCCATTTCCCTCCTCAGATGCTGCCTGATCTGTTGCATTCCTCCAGCATCTTGTATTTTATTCAAAGACTAAAAGTTTGACTTTCTTACCAGACTTTGTGTGGGTCTCCTTACACGAAAGAACAGGACAACCAGCGTGGTGGGAAGTAGTTCCCAGATTAATAGGATCACCCCAAACACCAAATATTGTTTATTCCCCAGTTGAATATGTAGATCTGCCTGTGTGAGAAACATACAATACCTCATTAATAACTTACATTTATATTCTGTCCTTAACATTGAATACATGTCAAAATTCATGCACAGGCATATAAACAGACAGAAAATTGATAAAGTGCTTGAGAAAAGTTGACTGCACAGCGAGCCGAAGGGGTAACGTTTGAGGAGGATCGTCAAGGAGAGAGAGCAAGATTTAAGAAAGAAATTAGGGCCTTGGCCATTAGGTGTAGATTTATTATTATCGTGTTACTGAGGTGCAGTTTGAAGCTGCAGCACCCACAGTGGGGCAGCAAAATTAGAGGATGCACGAGAGGCCAATCACCCGAGGACAAGAGGTTTTGGTGCATTGGTGTACATTACATTAGAAAACTCTTCCCTGGACAATTTTCGTTTGTACCAAATCCTACCATCTGTCCAATTCTAGTGCTTTATCAACTTTTACCGCTAAGGCATTTCATTGAAATGGATGCTGAGCATTAGCAGCAGCAATTTGTAGACAGACCCAAGTAATTTCACAAGCAGTGCATTGAATCAAAGCTCCTGTGAATGGCAGGTGAGCCCAGCAACAGAGGGAAGAGGTGGCCTCTGGTCAGTCTCCATCTTAGCTTCCTAGGTTCCCAGCATCTCACCATCTAGAAGACACAAGAAACTGCTGATGCTGGCATAGATTAAAGTGCTGGAGTAACTCAGCAGATCAGGCAGTATTTGTGGAGAGATTGGAATGAGGACATTTCAGGTCCCTTCTTAAGACAGAAGAATCCCAACCAGAATATTCTCTATCCATTCCCTCCACAGATGTGAATGTTGTCTGGGTCTCACACCTCATGGATGGGACCCGCTGAGTTATCTCATTCACTGATACAAGGGATAGAGCAAAATCAGGCCCCTAATACTGGCTGCAATTGTGAATACATGTTCCAAAATTAACCACATTCCTGTTCCTATTCAACCGATGTACTGGCATTCCCAACAAAGTGCTATGTCCAATACTGTCCATTAATGGCAGAACATTGATCACAATCTCACTCAGCAGCAGGGATATGCTGCAACAGTGCCTATACTCACCGACTGCCCACTGTTGCTCGGTTTGGGCTCTGCCTGCATTAATTCACTGCAGACATTGTTACAACCTTATTCTGAACAGAAGTGAGAATATACAACATCGAGGGGTGAAGTGAGAGAAACTGCCCCCAAAATGAAGGCAGCATGTGACAGAGTGTGGCAACAAAGCACCACAGTGGCATTGATGTTACCAGAAATTCTGAAATTTGGGGTTGCATGTTTATGCTGGAAGCTTAAGACCAGCTGCAGGAGATGTTGCAATCGGGAAAGGGCACAAGTCATCACAGCTGGCTACATTAAGAACCCACTTCCTCAAATAACCATATAACCATATAACAATTACAGCACGGAAACAGGCCCTCTCGGCCCTTCCAGTCCGTGCCGACCATTTGTTCTCCCCTAGTCCCATCTACCTGCACTCAGACCATACCCCTCCATTCCCTTCACGTCCATATACCTATCCACTTTACTTTTAAATGTTAAAATCGATCCTGCCTCCACCACTTCTGCTGGAAGCTCATTCCACACAGCCACCACCCTCTGAGTAAAGAAGTTCCCCCTCGCGTTACCCCGAAACTTCTGTCCCTTAATTCTCATGTCATGCCCTCTTGTTTGAATCTTCCCTACCCTCAATGGGAAAAACGTATCCACTTCAATTCTGTCTATCCCTTTCATCATTTTAAAGACCTCAATAAAGTCCCCCCTTAACCTTCTGCGCTCCAAAGAATAAAGACCTAACTTGTTCAACCTTTCTCTGTAACATAGTTCCTGGAACCCTGGCAACATTCTAGTAAATCTCCTCTGTACTCTCTCTATATTGTTGACATCCTTTCTATAACTAGGCGACCAAAATTGTACACCATACTCCAGAATTGGTCTTACCAATGCCGTGTACAATTTTAACATTACTTCCCTACTCCTATATTCAATGCTCTGATTTATAAAGGCCAGCACACCAAAGGCTTTCTTTACCACCCTATCTACATGCGATTCCACCTTCAGGGAACTATGCACAGTTATACCTAGATCCCTCTGTTCCACAGCATTCCTCAATTCCCTACCATTTACCATGTACGTCCTATTTTGATTTGTCCTGCCAAGATGTAGCACTTCACACTTATCAGCATTAAACTCCATCTGCCATCTTTCAGCCCACTTTTCCAAATGGCCCAAATCTCTCTGTAGACTTTGAAAATCTACTTCATTATCCACAACACCACCTATCATTGCAGTCTTCAGTTAAGTAAGCATTCCAAGTGTGTGTGTGTGGTACAAGACCGGGACAACATTGACATCTGGCCACGCAACATTCCCACCAATGGATTGGCTAGTGGTGATGAAGCAGTTAATAAAGTACTGAAATAACAATGTAGAGATCCTAGTTCAACTCTCCCACCATTGGCAATCTGTTGTTTAAAGAATCTAGTCGCCACACAAGATCTTCCATTGTAAAAAACCCATCTTCTTCACTAAGGTCTTTCAGGAAAGGAAATCTGCTCTCCTTACCTAGTCTGGCTTATCTGTGACTCCTGACCTTTTAATGTGGTTGTCCATTAGATGCCTTCTGAAATAGCATTGCAGCGCACTTATTGATTGAGCAATAAATTATCCGTCCCCTTCTCCATCAACCCTGACTTCTTGAAAGTGCTGGGGATGTGGTTCGGGGGGGGGGGTGGAGGCATGTGACAAGAATTGGCTGGAGCGGATAGCCAAGGTGGGGAAGAAACTGGAGCTGTGGAAGCAATGCTCCCTCTCTATAACGGGGAAAAATTTGGTCATCAGGTGTGAGGTGCTCTCGGGGCTGCTGTACTTGGCGCAACTGTGGCCTGTCCCTCCCTCCTACGCCACAGGGATGACCCGGGTCGTCTTCCAGTTCATCTGGGGGTCGAGGATGGACCGGGCGTGACGTGTCACAATGCACAAGTCAGCAGACAATGGGGTAAAAGCGTGGCCACCTTCGTGTGTGGCTGCATCAGGTGGAGTGTAGAGCCAAGGCACGTGGGCACCAAGTGTCACTACCTGCTGAGGTTCTACCTCTCCCCGGTGTTGCGAAGGATGGGCCTGACGCAGGTGCCACGCAATGTGCCAGTCAGCTGGACATTACCGCACCATCTGTCGTTCGTGGAAAGGTTCTTCCGGACCAACACCTTTGACCACATGTCCATCGGGCAGTGGTCAGCATGGAACGTCCTGCAGGCACTGCAGGGAAAGGACTCGATGGACCCAGTGGCGTGGTTCCCAAAGCAGACTGCCCAGCTTGTCAGGCAAAATGCCTCATCGCAAGCACTCACCAACAAGCACTGGCTTGGCTGGCGGTGAGGGGAGCCCTCCCAGTCAGATCCTTCCTGCACTGTCGGAACCTCACTGCCAGCGCACGCTGCCCTCGGGACGGCTGCTATGGAGAGGAGACGGATGCCCACCTCTTTGCAGAGTGTGGATTTGCAAAGAAAGTCTGGAGAGGTTTGGAAGGGTCCCTGTCACGGTTTATTCCGAACAGCTCCGTCACAGAGGACTCTGTGATTTATGGATGTTCCCAGGGACGCATTCAGAGACTGACATCGAGTGCTGCTGGAAGGTCATCAACTCAGTGAAACACGCTCTTTGGTCTGCCCAAGCTTTGTTGACCTCCCAGCGGGTGGGATGTCCGTTGGGGAATGTTGCCGACTGGCTGGCCTCAGATTGCAGGGGTACGTGCTGAGGGATGCACTGAAGCTCGGTGCAGCCAACGCCAAGGCTCTGTGGTGGAGGGCCACAGTCTAGGGACCTTCCGCTGCTGAACATAAGGTGGGCAGGGTGTGGTGGACACGCCCCTCAAAATAAGGGAAGGGATTCTACGCCAGTGGGCCACATGAGTGGGGGATAAATTTATGAAATGTGAGCAATGTGTGGAAACGGTTGGTTTGTATAGCCTCCGAAAATGTTGGATGAAATTTTTGCACAGTTCATGTATTGTATGCAGTGGCTTGCAAAAGTATTCATACCCCTTGAACTTTTCCACATTTTGTCACGTTACAACCACAAACATAAATGTATTTTATTGGGATTTTATGTGATAGACCAACACAAAGTGGTGCATAATTGTGAAGTGGAAGGAAAATGATACATGATTTCCAAATTTTATTACAAATAAAAAACTGAAAAGTGTGGCGTGCAAAAGTATTCAGCCCCCCTGAGTCAATACTTTGTAGAGCCACCTTTTGCTGCAATTACAGCTGTAAGTCTTTTGGGGTATGTTTCTACCAGCTTTGCACATCTAGAGACTGAAATTTTTGCTCATTTATTTTTGCAAAATAGCTCAAGCTCAGTCAGATTGGATGGAGAGCGTCTGTGAACAGCAATTTTCAAGTCTTGCCAGAGATTCTCAATTGGATTTAGGTCTGGACTTTGACTGGGCCATTCTAACACATGAATATGCTTTGATCTAAACCATTCCATTGTAGATCTTGCTGTATGTTTAGGGTTGTTGTCCTGCTGGAAGGTGAACCTCCGCCCCAGTCTCAAGTCTTTTGCAGACTCTAACAGGTTTTCTTCCAAGATTGCCCTGTATTTGGCTCCATCCATCTACCCATCAACTCTGACCAGCTTCCCTGTCCCTGCTGAAGAAAAGCATCCCCACAGCATGATGCTGCCACCACCATGTTTCACAGTGGGGATGGTGTGTTCAGGGTGATGTGCAGTGTTAGTTTTCCACCACACACATAGCGTTTTGCAGTTATGCCAAAAACTTCAATTTTGGTCTCATCAGACCAGAGCTCCTTCCTCCACATGTTTGCTGTGTCCCCCACATGGCTTGTGGCAAACTGCAAACGGGACTTCTTGTGGCCTTGTTTCAACAATGGCTTTCATCTTGCCACTCTTCCATAAAGGCCCGATTTGTGGAGTGCATGACTAATAGTTGTCCTGTGGACAGAATCTCCCACCTGAGCTGTGGATCTCTGCAGCTCCTCCAGAGTTACCATGGGCCTCTTGGCTGCTTCTCTGATCAATGCTCTCGTTGCCCGGCCTGTCAGTTTAGGTGGACGGCCATGTCTTGGTAGGTTTGCAGTTGTGCCATACTCTTTCCATTTTCGGATGATGGATTGAACAGTGCTCCGTGAGATGTTCAAAGCTTGGGATATTTTTTTATAACCTAACCCTGCTTTAAACTTCTCCACAACTTTATCCTGACCTGTCTGGTGTGTTCCTTGGGCTTCATGATGCCCAAGGAACATTGTTTGTTCACTAATGTTCTCTAACGAACCTCTGAGGCCTTCACAGAACAGCTGTATTTATACTGAGATTAGATTACACACAAGTGGACTCTATTTACTAATTAGGTGACTTCTGAAGGCAATTGGTTGCACTGGACTTTATTTAGGGGTATCAGAGTAAAGGGGGCTGAATACTTTTGCACGCCACACTTTTCAGTATTTTATTTGTAAAAAGATTTGAAAACCATGTATCATTTTCCTTCCACTTCACAATTATGTGCCACTTTGTGTTGGTCTATCACATAAAATCCTAATAAAATACATTTACGTATGTGGTTGTAACGTGACAAAATGTGGAAAAGTTCAAGGGGTATGAATACTTTTGCAAGCCACTGTACATTTATTACTTGAATAAAGCCTATTTTGAAATAGATAAATAGATAAGTGCTGGTCTTACCAGTGATGTGTGGATCCTGAATGCAGACGAAGCTGACTCCAGCTAAAACCTAAACTACACACCCCCCCCCCGTGTTTTCCCATAACATCAATTTTACCAAGGACAGTCATTCCCACTTCACCTCTGTCTTTCAACTCCTCAAGAAGAGAGAGACTAACCATGTCTCTAGGCTTTCAATGACCATGTCACTGTCAAATCCATGGACACCATTCGCCAGAATCTCTTGTCAGAGAGCAAGTATTTTGCAATACATGACTCATGTCATGTGTGGAATGTGTGGAATTCTCTCCACAGAAGATAGTTGAGGCCAGTTCATTGGCTTTATTTACTGTAAGTGGGAGTTAGGTGTGGCCCTTATGGCTAAAGGGATCGGGGGTATGGAGAGAAGGTAGGTGCAGGATACTGAGTTGGATGATCAGCCATGATCATATTGAATGGCGGTGCAGGCTCGAAGGGCCGAATGGCCTACTCCTGCACCTATTTTCTATGTTTCTATGTCCTGTTATGCTGCTGCAAGTAAGAATTTAATTGTTCCTTGTTCAGTACATATGACAATTAAATACTCTTGTCTCTTGATGTCCAGACATCTCTTAACCTTTCTTTAGACTTTAGAGATACAGTCCACGCCGACCAGCGATCACTCCGTAAGCTAACACCATCCTACACACGAGGGATAAAGCCAAATAACTTACAAACCTGCATGTCTTTGGAGTGTGGGAGGAAACCGGAGCAACCAGAGAAAACCCGCGTGATCACAGGGAGAACGTACAGACTCCACACAGACTGCACCCGTGGTCAGGATCGCACCCAGGTCTCTAGCAGTGTAAGGCACCAACTCGACCCACTGTGCCACACTTTTCCTACTGGGCACATCAAGAATATGATGGAACTATGTCCACCTACCTGCATGGGTGCAGCTCCAACAAGCACAACAGCACGCAGAATATAACAACTCCCTGATTAGTTCTCCACCCGCCATTCTAAACACTCACTCCCTCCTCCTATGGCATGTTGTAGCTGCAGCATGTAACTAACGTCTACAAAATAAACTGTCGGCGTGCACTCAGATTACTCCAACACCTCCCAGCCTGTTACCAATATCATCTAGAGGAACCACAGACGCACGGGATCTCCACCATAGACAAGTAACACACCATCCTGGCATGGTGTTACCCTGCCATCATCAACTACGAGTCATGGTTCTGTAAAATATTATCTCAACCCGCAATGTTCAGCATACCGTTACCATATAGACTGCAACTGTTCAATAAGGCAACTTACAAAACACCATCCCATAGGCAATTAGATATAAATACTCACTTTCCCAGATGCACCAGGATCCTGCGGACAATTGACAAGAACAGAAACCAATACGTCTGCCTGGTCTCTACAACCATTTTCTATCTGGGCTGCTTCATAGAAACATAGAAACATAGAAATTAGGTGCAGGAGTAGGCCATTCGGCCCTTCGAGCCTGCACCGCCATTCAATATGATCATGGCTGATCATCCAACTCAGTATCCTGTACCTGCCTTCTCTCCATACCCCCTGATCCCTTCAGCCACAAGGGCCACATCCAACTCCCTCTTAAATAAGGCCAACAAACTGGCCTCAACTACCTTCTGTGGCAGAGAATTCCACAGATTCACCACTCTCTGTGTGAAAAATGATTTTCTCATCTCGGTCCTAAAAGACTTCCCCCTTATCCTTAAACTGTGACCCCTTGTCCTGGACTTCCCCAACATCGGGAACAATCTTCCTGCATCTAGCCTGTCCAACCCCTTAAGAATCTTGTAAGTCTCTATGAGATCACCCCTCAATCTTCTACATTCCAGCGAGTACAAGCCAAGTCTATCCAGTCTTTCTTCATATGGAAGTCGTGCCATCCCAGGAATCAGTCTGGTAAACCTTCTCTGTCCTCCCTCTATGGCAAGAATGTCTTTCCTCAGATTAGGAGACCAAAACTGTACGTAATACTCCAGGTGTGGCCTCACCAAGACCCTGTACAACTGCAGTAGAACCTCCCTGCTCTTGTACTCAAATCCTTTTGCTATGAATGCCAACATACCATTCGCTTTCTTCACAGCCCGAAGTTCCCTGAACTAAGGGGGTTGGGAGATTGCAGCCTTCACGTGGTCCGCCCTGTTTCGACTAATGCAATCAGCCCGACGTGCACAAACAAATAGATCAAATAGAACAAGTTGACCTACAACTTTAGGCTGTGCACGCCATACACAAGAAGAAGGCTGAACTAGGAATAGGATCCTGACTTTTTAAACAGATGAATGTCACAGAAGATATAATACTCCTTTATCAATCACCTCTGCAAGTGTATTGTGTTCAGTTCTGAGCACCACCTTTCAGCAGAGTGCAGAGATTCACAAGAATGCCACGTAAAGTAAGTTACTTCAACTGTGTGGAGACATTGGAGAAAGCTGTGCTGCAGAGGGAGCAAGTCTACTTTTAATAAAGACATTCAAAATATTGAGGGCTTTTAAGCAGTGGGGATCCATTCTTTCAGTGGAGTCAGTAACCAGAGGTCACAGTTAGGGTTATTGACAGAGGACAGAGGAGACATCCTCTTATATTGAATTGTTACTGAATGAAAGGTGCTGATAGGTAATTGGTGAATGGTAATTTTCAATAGTTTTATACACATATCTGAAGGCAAAGTAGCAGCAAGGCTGTGAGGAAAAAGTTTGGAAATAGAAATGGTCGGAACCTTTTGTAAAAATCTCATTCAGGTCCAACTGAGTGGTAAGGATTTCCTTTTGTCCTGTGTAATTCTGCGGGGAAAAAAAAGAGGAAAAACTGCAAGACTAACCTGCCCCAGAGCTGCACTGACCTGATCAGATACGTTATACCAGTCATAATCAAACATCTTCACGTGGTTGTGGGAGGTGAGTGTGATAGCGACCAGGTTGTAGCAGGCCCTTGATGTATACAGTAATATAATTACTAATCCCACCACTGCAACCTGACACAATGACGTTCCCTGCAAATGCAAACACATGAAGGGTTTTAATTACAAGCACTCTCGATTTCTGTTCAAATACACAGACACTATAATCGATACCAAATAATCTTCAGGAAGATGCATCGATGTTTCCTCTTGTGAAATATATTTGTACAAGTTTGCATAATTCTGGTTTTAAATTCACTTTTAAGATGGTAGAATAAAGTCTTGCTGATTGAAATGAGCCTGCGGAGATCAGCACATACTGTTGCCCTTTCCAGACGGTTATAGAGATGACTTGGTTGTTGGAGTGTTTGACTGAGATAGGGACCCAAAGAACCATCAAGGATTCAAGTACAGAGAGTGGACAAAAACCCAATAGGTCCAGATCGCTCTCATTACAAAGAGAAACACACCACTGTTCTGGTGAAAAGTCAGCAGCTTGTAACATTGACGCTCCTACTCTCTCTACAGAAGCTGCCCGGCCCACATTTTAATTTAGATTTCAGCTTTACTGCCTCGGCAATACTTTGTCTGTATATAGTGCGTAATGCCACTATTAATGAAATGGCCCCAGTATCAACCAACAAGAAGAGCTGATCAGAATATTGAGTCTGCAAAGCAAAATTGTATAATCGCGATCATATTTGTGTCTTGTTATAGTTGGGGAAATGAGAGTTGTATTCAATTATTCCTTTATTTTAATTCTAATCGATGCACACTGTGGCAACAAAGAAACAAACACATTACCTTGGAGCAGCAGTGGACCACTTGTCCCTTTGTGCTTTCTCTGCCAGTCAATATGATCATGGCTGCTTTGACTGAACTCCATATTCCCATAAACCAGCAGTAACTTTTCACTCTCTTGTCTCTAACGAATTAACACCCTTGCTTAAACAAGGAGACCACAACCATACAGTGTATGCATATTTCAAATGCACTCTAATAAGTGCCCTCTATAACTTAAGTATCAAATCTTTACATTTATTTTCAATGATGGCAACGGAACACAGGGACTCTTTGTGTGCTGTTCCAGAAGAGAATCTAAGATACTCATGTGGTATTATTTGACTAGATAGAAGGCAGAACAAGCTCTTCACTGTATCTCTGTGCATGTGACAATAAATAAACCATTGAACTATTTCCTAGCAAAAATGATGACATTTTGTCCATGTTCCGAATTACTTGCTGTACTTGCATGGTGGCCTTATGCAAATAGTAAACTCGTAGATCCTTCTGCATCTCACAGCTCTGCAAACTCTCAACAGTTTGATAATATACTTGTTCTTCACATTTTCCCATAGTAGAAACAGTAACAGAAAATAAGTGCTGGAGGAGGCCATTCAGCCCCATGAGCCAGCACCGCCATTCATTGTGATCATGGCTGATCGTCCCCAATCAATAACCCGTGCCTGCCTTCCCCCCATATCTCTTGATTCCACTAGCCCCTAGAGCTCTATTTAACTCTCTCTTAAATCCATCCAGTCACTTGGCCTCCACTGCCCTCTGTGGCAGGGGATTCCACAAATTCACAACTCTCTGGGTGAAAACGTTTTTTCTCACCTCAGTCTTAAATTGCTTCCCCTTTATTCTAAGACTGTGGCCCCTGGTTCTAGACTCGCCCAACATTGGGAACATTTTTTCCTGCATCTAGCTTGTCCAGTCCTTTTATAATTTTAAATGTTTCTATAAGATCCCCCCCTCACCCTTCTAAACTCCAGTGAATACAAGCCTAGTCTTTTCAATCTTTCCTCATATGCCAGTCCCGCCATCCCAGGGATCAATCTCGTGAACCTACGCTGCACTGCCTCAATCACAAGGATGTCCTTCCTCAAATTAGGAGACCAAAACCCTGCACAATACTCCAGATGTGGTCTCACATTATTATTCTCCATTTGCTAGATTTCCAGCCTATGCTTAAACTACTAGATCTTCACTCAATCACTTAAAATACTCAAGGCAGAGAATTGTAAATGGGAAAAAAAAGAAGCTATTTTATGTAAACCCTAGTTAACTGCAATCTGAAGGAGTCTTATTTAAAACCAAGTGTAAAAGAGGTGTTGACACAAAGGACTGCAGATACTGGTTTTCAAATAAAAAGACACAAAGTGTTGTAGTAACTCAGCAGGTCAGGCAGCATCTCTGGAGGACATTAATAGGTGACATTTTGTGTCAGGAACCTTCTGCAGACTGGTTGCAGCAGTGGGGGAGAAAGCAGGAAGAGAGTTGAGGGCGGGAAAAAGCCAGGCAAGTGGATTCAGGTGAGAGGAAGGGGGTGGGGGGGATAAAGGGGGAGGGAGGAATGTTTGTTGATTAGTTATCTTAAATTGGAGAATTCATTGTTCATACCACTGGGTTATCAGTTACCCAGTGGAATGTGTTTACTGTTCATCCAAATAAGTTGATTCTGAAACAAACTGGCTCAGTCCTCTTCAGTTGGTTCCTGATTCTGTCCTTAAATAATATCCCATTGCAGTGACTCTAAATTGATATCACTACACAGGAATCACAACCAATTCAATGGCTGACGTTAACCAATACTCCTGCCTCAGGACATACCTTCCCAATGTATTAACTGTTAATACCGACACTCCTCGATTATTTCTGCTACATCACCGTGACGCGGGAGAATTGATTTCATGGGTAATTCGTTTCTGAATTAATAAATATGGTAAGAACATTCCATGCAATCTTTTTCAAGGAAAGTGAGGCTAATGACTACCCCATGAAATTGTTGGATAAACAAACCTTCGATTCTAAGTATATGTTGGCCAGGGACATTTTTGCCATCTTGTACAGGCTGATGGAGAGGGTGACTGCGCACAGCACGAAGAGCGTGTCGTTGACGGCCACGCGGACAAACACAATGGTCCTGGTGTCAGAGTGTGTCATCTTCACCAGCACGGCGCACGTCAAGTTGACCACAAAGAACAGGAGACTGGCCAACAGGAAAACCAGCTGAAGGGGGAGCCTGGAATGGAAAAGAAACCAATTCAACTTGGATTCAATATCAACTCAGCCCATTTTCCATTAAAATCTTCATCCCTCATTTTGTCATCTCTCATTTTCAGCTATTCCATGCTCTCAGCCTGCACCTTGTCCTAATATTTCCATATGTTTAGGCCTATCCAAAAATCTGCTTCCTGCATGCTAACCCACTCAAGCCCCATTGACACATATTACATCTGTGTTTGCTGAACCACACTAGCATCTTGTCCCACACAAGCTTGAGTTTAAAGTGTTCCTTCTCATGTTAGAGAGTTGCTTTGCAAGAGAGAGGGAGAGAGTCTGTTTTATTGTCATATGTCCCAGATAGAACAATTGAATTCGTACTTGCAGAAGCACAATAGAATATGTAAACAACATGCAATGGCAACAGTAACCAGTTAACATTGTGCACTGGGACTTGTCTGTACGATGGCAACACAATGTCGATCATGGCTATTACATGGCAGCAACGAAGTGCAAACTGGAAATGCTTTACCTGTATTTTTGAAGCTCTGGGTAGTACTTGGATTTTGCTTTGAAAATCACCTAGAATATGGAAAAAGAAATTCCTGTTTATACAATGTGATTCACTGTTCACAGATGGACCAAAATGTGTCTGACAGATCTACAGTTGACCAAAATACCTTCATTACCAAGGCACAATGTTGCTAGGATAGGGTGGTAATACATTTTCCCCAGCTTCATTTCATCACAAGGCTTTCAATGAGGACCTTTGAACGTTAATTGAAACTGACCACAACACAAAGTTAATGTTGATGTTGGCAATGCAGCATTAGAACTAAATAATAAAGAAATTCATCCCGCATGTCATTTTCCACTCAAGATAAATGTGTCTTCTCCAGTTCTGATAGAGCGTCTGTGACCTGAAACATTAGCTCTGTTTCTCTCTCCACGGATGCTACTTAACATGTTGAGCATCTCCAGCATTTTCTGGTTTTATTTCAGGCTTCCAGCATCTGCAGTTTTATTTTTTTATAATTTCTACGATAAATACGGATTGTGTAGTAGAACTTCTTCATGCGTTTGTTTTTTATTGTGTAATCTAGTGAATACAGTGTTTACAGTCCTGTTATGCTGCTGCAAGTAAGAATTTCTTGATGTTCTATTTTAGTACGTAAGACAATTAAACGCACTTGACTCTTGAATCCTACTCTGGCAGCTGGGGAATTTAAATGCAATTAAATAAATCTGGAAAGTTATGAAAACTCTAAATTCAAGGACAGTGTCTTCCCATCAACCATCAGGTTCTTGAACCAGCCTGCACAACCCTAACCACCACCTTACCCAGACCAAACTACTATGGACATATATAGGCTGCACAAGGTGCTTTGACTTGCACAATTATGGTCATTTTAGCTACTCTGACTGATAATGTATTGCATTATTATTTATTGTATGATTATTTATCATGGAGTATTAATGTTCTGTAAAAGCTGCGGTAAGTAAGAATTTAATTGTTCTGTGATAATTAAACTTTCTTTACTATTGAGTCAAAGACATGTTGGTTGGCAGGTTATTTGGCTACTCTAAAGTTATCTCCTATATTAGGTGGATGAGAGGAGCATTAAGATGTTGATGAACAGATTACAGGGAAATAAGTGGAGGAATGCAGTTGATGGGATCGCTCAGAGGGCTGCCACAGACTAGATGGGTTGAATAGTCTCCATCATGAGACAGTATGAGTAGACTTTCTACGAAGTCTCCAGAGTTGGAATTAAACCCAACATTTTCTGGACCAAGCAAGGGTGCTATGTAACAATGACACAGTCAAGGATGGTTGTTGAGTGTTGAGTTTGTGGGAAAGAGATGAGGTTGGTCATGTCGAGAGAGGAGAGCAGGGAGTTTGTCAGCTACTTGATGTGGCTGCAACAGGCCAGCAGGTGGCAGTGTTTCCATGCACCTGAAGCAGGCGACGTGAACCTTGTCAACTACTCTTCTTTCGGAGAGACGGGGAACTGCAGGTGCTGGAATCTTGAGCAAAACACAAAGTGCTGGAGGGATTCAGTGGGTGGGCAGCAACTGTGGAGGAAATGGACAGGTAATTTTATGGGTCTGAAGTCTCCAGCACTTTGTGTTTTGTTCTCCTTTTAGCATTGCTCAACTCATTAAAAATGAATCCAATAGCTCACATTGGTGACAATATTAATTTGATGTAAAACTGTGGGAGCACATTGTCTCTTCCCACAAGGATTCTGGCAAAAATGCTATTAGTTTTAAAGCAGTTAAGAGAGAATGAGTTGCATTTCTTTGATAGCCTCCATGCTTCTTTCAAGCTGCTGCAGAATACATCACCGGCAGTGAAGTCCCTGTGAAGTGCTGTCACTGGTGCAACAGGGAAAGCATGGCTGCAATGTGCTCACAACAGGTCCCACAAGGAACATCCCAGTAACGGCAAGAAATTCTGCTTTATTTGTGCTGGGTGACAACCCAAGACGGGAGAACTAAGCTGAGTTGTGTAATAGTGTCATGGGATGTTTATAACTGCTTATAGAAGGAAGAAGTGATCTCATTGTCATGTTTCATCCAACAGAAGGCACCATCAACCATGTAATCTGTTCATAAACCGCCGTGGCTGCCTCGCCAGCAGCTTGTCAGTCCTTTCACCTTTTTTGTTATTTTTAGTGCATCTAAAGGTATGTTTTAATGTTTCTCAGTATGTCTTATGTAGTGGTGGG
Organism: Okamejei kenojei; assembly: GCA_035221665.1. Lineage (NCBI taxonomy): Eukaryota > Metazoa > Chordata > Chondrichthyes > Rajiformes > Rajidae > Okamejei > Okamejei kenojei. Next base: position 26,671,939 of record CM069135.1, on the reverse strand, counting down.
AAGGAATGAGGGGGAAACCGCTTTTCAGTCACCTACCAGGACGGAGATGCGTCTTTTCTCCGTCACATCTTCCCCCCCCCCCCCCCCCCTCCGTGGCCTACCAACTGGATTGGCGCGGCCTTTCCTACCGGAGACCGGCCCAGAGCTTCAGCAGCAGGCGCAGCGCTGAATTGCCAGCGCGACGCCTGGGATCCTGTCGAGGATCGCCAGTGTTGGAACTCCATCCAGCGGGGCCTGCTGACTTTAACACCGTGGAGCTGTGGTTTGCGGAGCTTCCAGCCGCGGGCGCAACGCTGACTTTAACATCGCGGAGGCCTGGGATCTTTTGCCGAGGGTCGCCTGTGTTGCAGTTCCGCCCAGCTCGGCCTGTGGACTTCGGAATCCGCGGTCTCCTGTGAGAAGCGGCCGATTTGGAAACTCCAGGTTGCTGAGTGTGTTCCGATCCGTTCCGACACCGGAGTTTCGATCATCCTGGCGAGAGGGCCTGTACATCAGGCCGTCCGTAGCGGCGACCGCGGAGGGTTCTAGGCCTCGACCACGGGTGAACAAGGAGGAAGATGACTGAACTTTATTGCCTTCCATCACAGTGAGAAACATTGATTCCACTGTAGTGGATGTTTATGTTAAATTCAATTGTGTATTGTGCTCTTTTGATTTCTATGGCTGTATGGTAACTCAAATTTCACTGTACCAATTGGTGGCGAAAAGGAATGGGTGACGTTTCAGGTCGAGATCCGTCTTCAGAAACGTCGCCCATTCCTTCTCTCCAGAGATGCTGCCTGTCCCACTGAGTTACTCCAACATTTTGTGTCTATCTTAGACTTAACTGAAGCCACCCTTCATTACAAAACATTTTTCCCAGTTATTTCTCCAGGGGACTTGCATGACAGAGTTACAAACAACATCAGCCTCTATAGCAGATGGGTATAACGCGGCTGGCCAGGGAATGTACTTTTTGAGGGCACTCTCAGAGGACCACTTCCAATGAGATGTGAGACCAAGGCACCACTGGACTGATGTAAAAGATCCCATAACAGTAAAATTCTCCTGAGCCGGAGGCCAGCTGGAATGCTGAACGTGGTCAAGGCAAAACATAGTTTGAGGAGGGTGGTGTCAAGGGCCAGGCTCATGGGGCAATCTGTGGGGTAATGGTGGAGGGCCAAGGCAAATCCCCATAAAGAATATGTATTTAACTCAAAGGTGGTATTTTATCTGAGGTGGTTAAAGGGCTGGACTTCAAGACCCAGGACCCACTCTACAGGACTGCTTCAATTACACCAATGGGGGCTTACAAGTGCTGAGGAGGCCTGTCTGTGCACTGGTTGCCTCCGTGGTCTATGGACTGTGCGTGGGTCACATGGATGCCCAGATGTCCCTGTGTTGGTGCATCAGATGCACAGAGGAACAAGTGGATAAATGAAAGAGCATTGAGGACTCAACATTCATGCCAGTTGTGTTAAACGCCCTACATAGTTCAACTCCCAATACAGTGCATTTAATGCTACAGACCACATATATTTTTTCAAATTTTTATTTCCGAACATTACTTGAGGGAAACTGTGACAATTGGCTTTGAACAAAGAATAAAGACTCACAGAGAAACCTGATGAAGAGACGCACCAATTCCAATTAGACAGACGGTCTCAGTTGAGTTGTATCGCCTTTACCCAACTATAATTAGCTTGTTAGCATGTACTTTCCTGGTTATATTTTACACAGGAGGTCATAGACTATTGAACACAATGGGAAACTGACAAAGTTTAATGACATTTAAAGAGGGATTTGGGTTAGTATTTAAAAGGAAGAATATAAACAGATGTGGAAAAAAGCCAAGGGACTATAAAAGGATTCAGATGAAGAATTAACATTGATTGTAGACATATTGCCAGTGTCTCTGTCATTCTATTTATATCAGCTTACAAGAACCTCTGGATTCTCATTGCTTGCTTCAACACTGAAACCGAGATAATGATTTTATCCGGCAGGCGTTACAGGTCAGCCAAAGCACGCACCTTCAGACTCAGAGAGAGTTTCTTCCCCAAAGCAATCTTCACACTCAACATGAAAAAACACTGAGTATTATTCATACTGCACTTACAGACCAGTTAGTCTAACATCGGTAGTGGGGAAACTGCTAGAGTCAATTATTAAAGATGGGATAGCAGCGCATTTGGAAAGTGGTGAAATCATTGGACAAAGTCAGCATGGATTTACGAAGGGTAAATCATGTCTGACGAATCTTATTGAATTTTTTGAGGATGTAACTAGTAGAGTGGATAAGGGAGAAGCAGTGGATGTGTAATGGCTGGACTTTCAGAAGGCTTTCGACAAGGTCCCACACAAGAGATTGGTATACAAACTTAAAGCACACGGTATTGGTGGTTCAGTATTGATGTGGATAGAGAACTGGCTGGCAGACAGGAAGCAAAGAGTAGGAGTGAACGGGTCCTTTTCAGGATGGCAGACAGTGACTAGTGGAGTGCCGCAAGGCTCAGTGCTGGGACCCCAGCTATTTACAATATACATTAATGATTTGGACGAGGGAATTAAATGCAACATCTCGATGTTTGCGGATGACACGAAGCTGGGGGGCAGTGTTAGCTGTGAGGAGGATGCTAGGAGGCTGCAGGATGACTTGGATAGACAAGGTGAGTGGGCAAATGCATGGCAGATGCAGTATAATGTGGATAAATGTGAGGTTATCCACTTTGGTGGCAAAAACAGGAAGGTAGACTATTATTTGAATGGTGACCGATTAGGAAAAGTGGAGATACAGCAAGACCTGGGTGTCATGGTACACCAGTCATTGAAAGTAGGCATGCAGGTGCAGCAGGCTGTGAAGAAAGCGAATGGTATGTTGGCATTCATAGCAAAAGGATTTGAGTACAAGAGCAGGGAGGTTCTACTGCAGTTGTACAGGGTCTTGGTGAGGCCACACCTGGAGTATTGCGTACAGTTTTGGTCTCCTAATCTGAGGAAAGACATTCTTGCCATAGAGGGAGTACAGAGAAGGTTCACCAGACTGATTCCTGGGATGGCACGACTTCCATATGAAGAAAGACTGGATAGACTTGGCTTGTACTTGCTGGAATTTAGAAGATTGAGGGGTGATCTCATAGAGACTTACAAAATTCATAAGGGGTTGGACAGGCTAGATGCAGAAAGATTGTTCCCAATGTTGGGGAAGTCCAGGACAAGGGGTCACAGTTTAAGGATAAGGGGAAGTCTTTTAGGACCGAGATGAGAAAATTGTTTTTCACACAGAGAGTGGTGAATCTGTGGAATTCTCTGCCACAGAAGGTAGTTGAGGCCAGTTCGTTGGCCATATTTAAGAGGGTTGGATGTGGCCCTTGTGGCTGAAGGGATCAGGGGGAATGGAGAGAAGGCAGGTACAGGATACTGAGTTGGATGATCAGCCATGATCATATTGAATGGCGGTGCAGGCTCGAAGGGCCGAATGGCCTGCTCCTGCACCTAATTTCTATGTTTCTATGTTTCTATGCACTCTTCCATGCTGCTACCCACCTTGAACTTTTACTATCACCATGTATAATACTGATTACTTACTTATTTTAATACCTAGTTTTTAACATTCTTATTAAATTGTGTCCTGTGTGTTTTATGTTTGTATATTATGTACGAATGGAGTGGCAACAACAATTTTGCTGTATGCAGTGCTTACAACGACAAATAAAGACATTTCATTTTCATTTTCATTTTCTTAAGGTACCCTGCTGGTGGGTAAATCTCACTGCATGTTTCACCCAGGGATGTTTGAAGGTGGATAGGTCACCTGGATCAGATGGACTGCACCCCAGGGCTCTGAAAGAGGTAGCTTTGGAGATTGTGGAGGGCTCAGCATGATCTTTCAAGAATCACTCGTCAGGAGTGGTTCCAGAGGACTGGAAATATGCAAATGTTACTCCGCTGTTCAAGAAGGGAACGAGGAAAAAGAGGGGTTCTATAGGCCGGTTAGCCTGACTTCAGTGGGTGGGAAGATTTTAATCCATTATTTAAGATGAGGTTTTGGAATATTTGGAAGCACATGATAAAATAGGCTGAATTCAGCATGGTTTTGAGAAGGGATCAAAAAATCTTGCCTGACAAATCTGTTGAAATAGATAATCAACCAAATTGGTTAAATATGGAAAAAGAAGATTGTTCTCCCTTTGAAATTAGTTCTATAATATTTGCTAATACTAATTTAGCTAAGAAAATTTATAGTGAAAATCCGATAATAGAAAACAGAATCCGCATTTGGAAACAAATAAAGAAAACATTAAAACTAAAATCTATACCATTATCTCTTACCATCGTAAATAATGTTACGTTTAAACCTTCAATGATGGGTAAAGCTTTTTTACAATGGAAAAATAAGGGAATTACTAAAATGGGAGATCTTTATAAGGAAAACTCTTTCCTTTCATTTCAAGAGTTACAACAAATTTATGGACTACACACTAAAGAATATTTTAGATATTTACAAATCAGAAATTATGTTTCTGCAAATACACAAGAACTTAGAAATAGAAAGATAGAAATTCTAGATGAATGCTTAAATAAACATCCAAATACAGAAAAAATGATTTCATATATATACAATATTCTATTGGAAAGTGATGTTCCATCAACAGAAATATATAGACAGTCTTGGGAAAATGAACTTGGCCCAATTATAAGGCCAGAACTATGGGATGAAAGTTTACAACATACACATCACTGTTCGTTAAATGCTAAACATTCCCTTATACAGTTTAAAATACTACATAGATTACATTATTCCAAATCTAAATTACATAACATCTTTCCAAAAGTATCCCCCATATGTGATAAATGTCAACATTTAGAAGCAAATTTGTCACATTCATTTACTAACTGTATAAAAATCACAAAATTCTGGATAGAAATATTTAAGATAATTTCGAATGTTGTCAATATAATTCTGACTCCTGATCCAAAGTTAATAATACTTGGAATACTAGAAACAGACCAATTAGTAACAATGAATCAAATAATTTTTATTGACTACGGTTTAATAATTGGGAAAAAATAATATTAACATTTTGGAAAGGCCCTATATCCCCAACAATCAAAATGTGAAATACAGAAATGTCGGAGACACTTCATCTGGAGAGATTGAGGCTTGTCCTAATGGACAGGTTAGATCTCTTCAGAGAAATTTGGTCTCCATTTATTAAATATTTACAGGGTCATAATGGCTCGGCACGAGGGCTTGACTGAGGCCTGAATATTAGAATGGATGAAGAAACATATATAATAAATCATGACTATATCTCCAAAGACGGATTAATGATTAATACTCCATTCACCATCATATCTCTTATACTCTTTTTCTCTATCTTTTCTTACTTTAAAAAAAAATTCAGAAAAATGTATAGAAACATATAATCTTAAATGTTTAATATTAATAAGAATATAAATATTAATAATATCATGAAGGTATTATTGGTATCATGTATTTTCAATTATATAAAATATATAGTCTTAAATTTAAAAACCAATGATAATACAAATATTATTAACAGTATGAATATATAATTAATATCATGTATTTTCATCTATGCAAAATAATGTACTTTTTATTATTATGTTTCTATAATAAAAATACTTAACAAAAAAAAAGAAATTATTTGAGGAAGTAAATAGCAGAATAGGCAAAGGGGATGTTGTTTCCTTGTATTTTCAGAAGGCCTTTCATAAGGTGCCACATGAAAAGCTACTAAATAAGATAAGAGCCCATGTATTAGGCAAAGAACTACCAGGGATAGTAGCTTGGCAGAATGGCCTAAGGCAAAGAGTGGGAATAAAGGGCATGTGTCTGGTTGGCTGCCAGTGATTAGTGGTATTCCGCAGGGGTTGATGCTGGGGCCGCTGCTCTTCACTATTGTATATTAAGGATTTGGATGATGGAATTGATGACTGTGGCCAAGTTTGTGGATGACACAAAGATAGATAGAGGGCCAGGTAGTGTAGAGGAAGCTGGGAGTCAGTAGATGGACTTGGACAGTGGGCAAAAAATTGGCAGATGGAATACAGCGTGGCAAAGTGTGGGGTCATGCACCTTGGTCGTGGGAATAAAGGCATAGATTATTTTCGAAATGGGAAGAGGATACAGAAATCGGAGGTGCAAGGAGATTTGGGTGTGCTCTGATTTTTGGTAATCCCTAATAACTGACCCCTTCCCCCTTCACCCCCACACGCCCCTTCCTTCACCCCCTTACCTCCTCACTTTTCCCTAAACAGCGCTTTAAACAGTAAAAACACCAAGACAAATCTCATTGAACCCTCTGCTCTTTATAAAGCTTTGAAACCAGCACTCTAAGTCATCTAATTTTGAACTTGCAATTAAAAATAGATACACGGTGAAGATGGAATTCCCCAAGAATATCCTGCAAGAACTTTGCATTGAATGAATGCCATTCATCAGATAATTTTCTTATGCTGCTAGCAAACAACAACTTGGAATTTTCTGGTTATTTCATAGATATAGAGAGATATGGCAGAGAAATTGGCCCTTCAGCTCACCATGTCCACACCATCAAGCACCATTTTTTACACAAATCCTACACCTTAACACATTTTGTCAAGCTCCTCACATTTCCATCAGCTCCCCCTAGTTTCTACACCTCCCCTTTATATAGAGTTTAGAGAGATACAGCGTGGAAACAGGCTCTTCAATCAATGATCACCCCGTACACTAGCAGTATCTTACACACTGAGGACAATTTTACACTTCTTACTGAAGTCAATCACCCTACAAGCCTGGAGCTGTAAGGCAGCGATTATATTCCTGCACCACTGCCACTTTTATATGCATATTTTTTGATTTAGAATCAAAGAAAGTAGAAACAGGTCCTTATGCGCAACTCATCCACACTATACCCCTCTAAGCTTGTTTGTCCATTTGACCCACATCCCTCAAAACCTTTCCTCTCCATGTACCTGTCCAAATGTCTTTTAAATGGTGGTATTGTACCTGCCCCAAATATTTTTGCTTTTTCTGGAAAGAGACCGTGAAGGCAGAAAGGTTTAGAAAGGTGATACAATGAGTTAGAACATAATCTAATAACACCATGATTTGTGCGGATGGGATAAAGGGAGTGGATGATGTGTTAGAGATATAATTCTAGGCAGTTATGGTTTTCAGAGTATTTTCAGGCAGGGGGTGGCTACAGAGCAATGGAAAGGAGTGTAAAGTCAGGATCAAATTAGGGATGAGAATTTTAAAAACAATATGTTATCTGAACAAAATCCAGTGCAAGTCAGCGAGGATGATAGGTCAACAGAACTTAGGGTGAAGTAGGACACATACAAAAGAGTTTTGAATGAGCTTAAGATGGGAACCTTGCATCTAGAATGTTGGAAGAACTTAGTTTGCAGGTCTCAAATTCATGACCCAGGCTCTCAGGTTGTAAGGAATGGTAATGAGATAGCTATTGTCACGTATCTGGGAAAGGTAGACATGAAGACAAAGAGGACATAGAATTGGAGACAAAGGCTTTGTTTTCCTAATATTGAGTGGCTCATTGAATCAGAGAGAAGACAAAATAACATTCATGAGCGAAAGCAAACAAAGCGAAAAAAGCGAAAAGCCTGTACAAAAGTGAAACACTTTCTCACACCCCATCTTGAAAGGGCTTTAGAGGACATAGAACGTTAAAGGACGGTTCTGCCTACAAAATCACCAGTTATATCAGATCCATAAATCTGTCCTCATTCTGTTTGTTGTACTATTAGTTAGCAAAAGTGAAATTACAAGGCAATAAAAGGAATACCTTAAAGCTGTTTTATAACAAGGAAAGGTTTGAGGACAAAAGAAAGGATTACGTTCAGTGGACTCAGTATTAAAGGAATTGCTTTGAATCCATTCATTTATTGGGTGGAAATGATCCACATGAGGGGAAAGTATCAAGACAACTTGGTGCCATGATGATGCTCCATAAACTGACCCTGATACTGATCTGTTGTCAGGGATATTTGTGGCCACGGTGTGGAAGGGATCAATGTCAACAAAAGGATCGAGGGGTTTCATCTCACACGCATCTTCAAAGATGGCAGGACTGGTTGTGGTATCTCTGTTGGGCAGGAAACACTTGGGATCCAGGATTTCTTTTTTTGATGAATATTTTTTATTAGTTGTAAATACATATTAATAGAAAATACTTCTTACATACATTCGTAATATTATTAATATTAACATTTAAGACTTATTTATATTTCTATACATTTTTTTTTTTTTAATAAGTAGGAAAAGATAGAGAAAAATAATATAGAGATAAAAAATCGAAAATAAGGAAGTGAATGGAGTATTAAAAAGTTATCCATCGTTGGAGATATATCCATGATTTGTTATACGTATTTCTTCATCTATTCCATTATTCAGGTTTCAGTCAGGCGCTCGCACCGAGCCATTTTGACCCTTTAGATATTCAATGGATGGAGACCATATTCCTCTGAAAAGATCCAACCTGTCCATTAGGACGAGCCTCAATCTTTCCAGATGGAGTGTCTCCCACATTCCTGTTTTCCACATTTTGATTGTCGGGGATGTAGGACCTTTCCAGAATTTTAATATTAATTTTTTCCCAATTATTAAACTATAATCAATAAAAATTCTTTGATTCATTGTTATTAATTGATCTGTTTCCAGTATTCCCAATATTATTAACTTTGAGTCAGGAGTCAGATTCATATTACCAACATTCGAAATTAACCTAAATATTTCTCTCCAAACTTTTGTAATTTTTACACAATTTGTAAATTAGTGTGTCAAGTTAGCTTCTAAGTACTGACATTTATCACATATGGCAGATACATTTGAAAAAAATGTTATGTAGTTTGGATTTTGAGTAATGTAGTCTATGTAATATTTTAAATTGTATAAGAGAGTGTCTAGCATTTAACGAACAGTGGTGTATGTGTTGTAAACTTTCATCCCATACTTCTGGTCTAATAATTTGACCTAATTTGTTTTCCCATGATTGTCTATATATTTCTGTTAATGGGACATCATTTTCCAATAGGATATTATAAATGTATGATATCAAATTTTCTGTGATCGGATGTTTATTTAGACATTCATCTAAAATTTCTGTCTTTCTATTTCTAATTTCCTGTGTGTTTGTTTTTACATAGTCTCTAATTTGTAAGTATCTAAAATAATCTTTTGAATGTAATCCATAAATTTGTTGTAATTCTTGAAATGAAAGGAAAGAATTTTCCCTGTAGAGATCTCCCGTCTTATTAATTCCCTTATTTTTCCATTGTAAAAAGCCTTTATCCATCATTGAAGGTTTAAATGTAACATTATTTACAATGGTAAGGGCTAGTGGTATAGATTCCAATTTTAATGTTTTTTTTATTTGTTTCCAGATACGTATTCCACTTTCTATTATAGGGTTTTCATTATAGGTTTTCTTACCTAAATTAATATTGGCAAATATTATCGAACTAATTTCAAAAGGAGAACAATCTTCTTTTTCCATTTTTAACCAAATTGGTTGTTTATCTGTCTCTACTAACCAATATTAACTGCCCAGTAATAAAACATAAAGTTTGGTAGTGCTAAACCTCCATTTATTTTTGATTTACATAAATGTGTTTTATTTATTCTGTGGCCCTTATAATCCCAGATAAAGTTGGTAACTAAAGAATCCACCTTCCTAAATAAATTTTTAGGAAGATATATCGGAATTAATTGGAAAAGATATAGTAATTGCAGAAGAAAAATCATTTTTATTACATTAATTTTACCTAGCATTGAGATGGGTAGAGTTTTCCAATATAAAATGTTCTTATTTAATTTATTCAATAAGACTGGAAGAAGAGTGAGATTATGCCAATAATGGAACCTAATGTATACATATTGCAACAATCGCCTTTTAAAATAGTGAATGAAAAATTTAAATACTTAGGAATCTATGTGACCAAGAAATATACTTCTTTATTTAAATCAAATTTCGTGCCTTTACTTAATAAATTGCATAAGAATATTCAATACTGGAAAACGCTTCCTATTTCAATGCTCGATAAAATTAATGCAATTAAAATGATTTTCCTTCCTCAACTTCTATACCTCTTCCAATCAATTCCAATATACCTACCTAAAAAATTCTTTTAAAAAATTGACTCTATTGTAACAAGTTTTATTTGGAATTATAAGAATCACAGAATAAGTAAAAAACACTTATGTAAATCTAAGACGAACGGAGGATTAGTCTTACCAAATTTCTTATTTTATTTCTGGGCAGTCAATGTCAAAAACTTAAATTTCTGGTTGGAAGATATGGATCAACAACCAGATTGGTGTAAAGATGGAAAAGGAGGACTGTCTGCCATTTGAAATTGGTCCGATTCTCCTATCCCCTACAAAATTGAACAAAAAGATCTATAGTGAAAATCCAATAATACATAGTATTATGTATCCAATAATAATACATTCGAATTTGGAAACAAATAAAAAAAACATTAAAATTGGATAATTTATCACTTTCGCTCCCTATTGCAAATAACCCTTCATTTAAGCCTTCGGTATTGGATAAAGGCTTCACACAATGGAAAAACTATGGAATTAAAAAGATGGGACATCTTTATAGAAATGGTATGTTCCTCTCGTTTCTGGAGGTACAACAGAATTATGGATTACATTCAAATAATTTTTTTAGATATTTACAATTGAAAGATTATGTTAAATCACATACACAAGAATACAGAATTAGAGAACCAGAGATTCTAGACGAATGTTTGAATAAACATCCCAATGCAGTCAAATTAATATCATATATTTACAATATTCTGTTAGATAGTGAGAATCCGTCGACGGAATCACATAGACAAGCATGGGAAAATGAATTAGTTCAACCCATAACGAAAGATATTTGGGATGAAAGCCTACAACATATACATCAATGTTCGTTAAACGCAGACATTCTTTAATACAATTTAAAATATTACACAGATTGTATTATTCTAAAACAAAATTAAACCGAATTTTTCCTAATATCTCTCTTCTCTGCGACAAATGTCAATACTCTGAGGCTAATTTAACCCATACTTTTGTAAATTGCATAAAAATTAAAACATTTTGGGTGGATATTTTTAAAATTATTTCCGTAGTGGTTAATATTCAACTGGATCCCGATCCTAAATTAATAATATTGGGCATATCTGAACAATACCCAAAACTAACAATAAACCAAAGAAATGTCCTGGATTATAGTATAATAACTGGGAAAAAAACTAATATTAAAATTTTGGAAAAACCCTGCATTCCCTACAACTAAAATGTGGATTATGGAGATGTCGGAGACCTTAAATCTGGAAAAAATAAGATTTGTCTTAATCGACAAACCTGAATTATTTATTAGAATATGGTCCCCGTTCATAGATTATTTGAAGGGGTAGAATGGGTCAGCGCTGAGGCTCGACGGAAGCTTGAACCCAGGACTAGACGAATAGTTTTGTTTTCTGTACCTACGGACCTATCTCCTAAGTTGTATTATAAAATTTAAAAATAAAAATAAAAAAAAGAGTGGGAAGTTGGATTTAAATAAAGAATCAAATCTTTTTGTTACATAAATTCCAAGATATTTAATTTTTTCGTTTGTTATCTTAAAAGGAAATTGTTGTAATATATGTAAGTTATTTACCATTATTGGCATGAGTTCACTTTTATTCCAATTAATACTATATCCTGAAAAAGATCCAAATTCAGTTATTAATTTTAATAAATTTTGGATACTAATTTCCGGTTTTGTAATATAAAGTAATACATCATCCGCATACTAGGAGATTTTATTTTCAGTATCTCTGGTATCAGGATGTGATCTCACACGTTGAGCTAATGGTTCTATTGCAAGTGCAAATAGTAGTGGGGATAAAGGGCAACCTTGTCTACAGCCTCGAGATAGACTGAATTTAGTTGATAGTGTTTGATTTGTTATTATTCTGGCTGTTGGGTTAGTGTATAATAATTTGACCCAAGTAATAAACTTCTCTCCCAATTTAAAAGTTTCCATAACCGAAAACAAGTAAGACCATTCCACCTGGTCGAAGGCTTTCTCCGCATCTAACGAAATAACTACTAGATCTTTATTAATACCTCTTTTTGAGTATATAATATTGAATAAACGTCTCAAGTTATATGAGGAATATCATTTTGGTATAAATCCTGTTTGATTGGGATGAATTAATTCATTAAAAACTGTACAGCCTTTGTGTTAATATTTTAGTTAATATCTTTTGATCAGTATTTAAAAGAGCTGTAGCTCTAAATGATCCTGGGTCATCCCGATCTTTCTATATTTTAGGTATAAGTGTTATAATAGATTCATTTAACGTTTCTGGTAGTTTCTGCTGTGTATAAATATAGATCCAGGATTTCTTAACTTGTGGTATAAAATACTTAGCCTTTATTAAAACTCTGTTTAGCAATTACAATCATTTCAGGATTTGAGGAATGACAAAAAACTACAATTACGTGGATAACCTTGTTTACTTTACAGCAGGGAAAGTTATGGGAAGGTTTTATCAATTATATTTCAGAATATTGATGGTTCTGCACAGAGCCTGTTGCAGTCGACAGGTCGATAGATGGTGGGCAACTCAAGGTGGGCTTCTCATGCTTGCAAGTGTCCCTGCTGCTGCCATGGTTCAATAGTGTAATTGGGCAAATGAGGAGGATTTGGAAATATGCAGGTAGTGGAGCTGGGAATAGAAGTGGTTCTTGGGGGTTGTGAGCTTGACGCCACAGTGATAAATCAGTGAGGGCATTACATGGGGAAAAGGAGAAGCTTTAGTGAAGTCTGTCAGTTCTTCATTTTCAACTGATTTCAGTTCTGCCTTTTGTGCTTTTATTATTCCGTGGGATTATTTAGTGAGTTCCTGGATTTGAACATTTTCACGGCGGTCCCACCCCCTACATCTGCCCAACCTACTAATCGCAACTGCTATTCCTGAAGCATTTTAAGTTTGGCTGCAATCTCCTTCAGCCTGCAACCTATGTCTGTCCAACGTAATTGTAAATCTGTGCACCCTTAAAGCAGAGAGGTTCTGCTCACGTGTCTCAGTGCCCACCTTCACCCAGCAGGCATGGGGAAACCACTGCAGTCTGGTTTCCCCATGTCAGGTAGGTAGGTAGGTCATCCAGCAAGTGAGCAACAAATGAGAAAACAGCAACTGGAGTGCCATGAGGTGGCAGAGGGACATGTTTAGGACAGTTTGTTGCAAGACCACTTGTCTCGCTCACACCCACCATGCTGATATGACAGCTGCTAATGGAAGGTCACAGAAAGAGGAATAACTTTGAGGGAAGATGCTGCAAAGGCACCCTTCACAGCTCCCTGGATCACAGTAGAAGCAAAGTGGATTTTAAAATTTAATTTTTCATTAAAATCCCAAATTCAGAAGAATAGCCTGGGCAGACTGATCTCTGGAGTTGCCACCTTTTCAAATTCTAGCTTGATTCCTGCCCTCAATAATATTACATCACAATAACCTCTCTGGAGATAATCAGGTGAAATACACACCAAATGCAAATTTAAAAAAAAAAGCAAATTGCTGGAAACACTCCACTGGACAAGGAATGTCAAAGGAAAGAGAAACAGTGGATGTTTCAGATCAAAGATGTCTGAAAGCTTAATACTATTGGTATGACACGGTTACTACAGTAACAATGATATCACTATTAAGTTGGTTACAACACAACAATTTTGATAGGGAACTAGAGAACCAATTAAAAGTTACTTTGGAAACTGCCAAGCAGACGAAAATGCTGTCTTGGATTTAAACAGAGTTTCGTCCCGGGTGATCATCGAAATTGACAAGCGATCGGTTCTATTGACACTTGCGCGCCAATAGTCTATTTAATAATATAACATGCAGATTTTCCTACTTTTAACTTGCAGCAACAGACATAAACGTAGCTATTAAAAAGGCCTTTGTTTTTTGAAAGCCCTGCGGGAGAAAATAACTTAGTTATTGTGAATCTGAAACTCCCCAACCTCACCCCTTTGCTCATTGGGACATTTATAACGCGACTATTGCGTTATAGCAAAACTACCTGTAAATGAAAAGCGATTTTTTTTACCTCTAAGCTTAACTGTCAGAATGCAGTTCAGCAACTCGAACGCTTTTGTGGGCAAGAAACAAACGCGCCAGCACTCACCTGCGTGAAGTACAGGTTCATCAAACTTAAACTGAAGAACTGAAGACAGACTGGGAAGCAGTAGAGCAGCCAGTAAGGGAAGGGACCGAGCGAGTTGGCTGGCGCAAAATCCTCGAAATAAAACGAGAAAAGGATGGTCCTCAGGGCAGCCCAGATCAAGCAGAGGAAGAGAAACACCGTTTGGTAGCTCAGCCTCTTGTGCCCATAGTGCAGAATCAACAGGAGCTGAACGCAGACAAACGCGAACAGCAGCGAGTAGAAGACGGTGTAGGCGACGGTCAAGCCCAGCTTCACAAAGGAGATGGCCGGAGAGAGGGTGGGGAAGAGGGGCGCCTCGCCCTCCGCATCCATCGCTTCACTGCCGCCTCGCAGTTCCGTGCAGCCATGAGATCAGGCGCTTCATGTCATCGGGTGAACAACCAAACAAAAGACTATACTTCCTGCTCCCGCAGCTGGAGACTGGCAGAAGAAGCACATGACCAAAGCAAAATGATTCATTAAAAGGGAGGCTCTCTCTGTCAGAAGACAGAGAGATACCCTGCTTTCACCGAGAGAAAACTCCCTGCTTTGGTGGAGACACGCAGACGGAGCATTAATTGAATGGGCGCAAAGTGCTGGAGCAACTCAGAGGGTCACGACAGAATCTGCCTGACTCGTTGAATTACGCCAGCACTTCATGCTTTAAAAAAAAATAAATAATACACCAGCATCCGCAGCTCTTTGTGTCTACATGAACTGAAAGGATGTGGACCACGATGCAATAGACAATAGGTGCAGGAGTAGGCCATTCGGCCCTTCGAGCCAGCACCGCCATTCAATGTGATCATGGCTGATCAACCCCGATCAGTACCCCGTTCCTGTCTTCTCCCCATATCCGCTATCTTTAAGAGCCCTATCTAGCTCTCTCTTGAAAGTATCCAGAGAAACGGCTTCCACCACTCTCTGAGGCAGAGAATTCCATAGACTCACAACTCTCTGTGAGAAAAAGTGTTTCCTCGTCTCTGTTCTAAATGGCTTACCCCTTATTCCCCTAGATTATACCCCTAAACTGTGGCCCCTGGTTCTGGACTCCCCCAACATCAGGAACATGTTTCCATGTGTCCAAACCCTTAATAATCTTATATGTTTCAATAAGATCCCATCTCATCCTTCTAAACTCCAGTGTGTACAAGCCCAGCCGCTCCATTCTCTCAGCATATGACAGTCCCGCCATCCCGGGAATTAACCTTGTAAACCTACGCTACACTCCCTCAATAGCAAGAATGTCCTTCCTCAAATTAGGGGACCAAAACTAAGCACAATACTCCAGGTGTGGTCTCACTAGGGCCCTGTACAACTGCAGGAGGACCTATTTGCTCCTATACTCAACTCCTCTTGTTAAGAAGGCCAACATGCCATTCGCTTTCTTCACTGCCTGCTGTACCTGCATGCTTACTTTCATTGACTGATGAACAAGGACCTCCCGATCCCATTGTACTTCCTCTTGTCCCAACTTGAAACCATTTAGATAATAATCTGCCTTCCTGATTTTGCTACCAATGTGGATAACCTCACATTTATCCACATTAAACTGCATCTGCCATGCATCTGCCCACTCACCCAACCTGTCCAAGTCACCCTGCATTCTCATAGCATCCTCCTCACAGTTCAAACTGCCACCCAGCTTTGTGTCATCTGAAAATTTGCTAATGTTACGTTGAATCCCTTCATCTAAATCATTGATGTATATTGTAAATAGCTGCGGTCCCAGCACCGAGCCTTGCGGTACCCCACTAGTCACTGCCTGCCATTCTGAAAGGGACCTGTTAATCCTTACTCCTATCTGTCAACCAATTTAATTTATTTATTTATTTAAATATTTATTTTATTGGAAGCAATTGTACAAAAAACTTGACAATGTTACAACTTTGTGAACAGCTTTGATTTTAACATTTTCCAAGCAGAACATTAAATTAAAAAGAGACGAAGGAGAAGAGGGAGAGAAAAGAAAGAAAGAAGAAAAGAGAGGAGATATATCCGTCGACCCAGCCATGCGCCCGCTCACCCAGCCCTATGATCAGTTTCGAATTTGTGTCCAACATTTGTGTTGCTCAAGAAATTCAATAAAAGGAGATCATATTTTTAAACATTGTTCCAGTTTATCATTCAAGACCAAACTAATTCTCTCTAGGTGTAGTGTATCCGTCATCTCTGTAATCCACATCTTCACTGAAGGGACTGCAGTCTTTTTCCAGAATTTAAGTATACGTTTTTTTGCTGATATTAGACCGTAATCGAGAAAGTGTAATTGAAAGACCGTTATATTGCTACATGCCTCTGATATTCCCAGTATTATCAATTTTGGGTCTGGCTCTAATGGGATTTTCAGTGTTTTGGAGATGACGCTGAATACTTCCGTCCAAAAACGTCCTATTTTTGTACACAGTACAAAACTGTGGGTTTAGGTGGCTTCTTGAGACTGACATTTATTGCAAAGAGGGGAAACACTGGGGAAAATCTTGCTCAATTTGGTCTTTGAGTAGTATAGCCTGTGCAGCACTTTGAACTGTATCGGTGTCTGGCATTTAAGGAGCAATAGTGGATGTATTGTAAGCTTTCGCCCCATATATCGTTGAAGATTTGTTGACCCATCTCATCCTCCCATGCACGCCTATAAACCTCAGATGATGGGGTGTTGATGTTTTGAAGGACATTGTAAATGTAGGATATCAACTTCTCTGTATCTGCATGTCTATTCAGACACTCATCGAGTTTGGCTGGACCTGCAGAGGAGTAGTCGCCTGTATTTCTCACATAGTCCATAACCTGGAGGTATCTGAAAAAATTATTCAGATCGTATTTCTCCTGCAACTCTTGGAAGGAGGAAAGAGTCCCCTTCTGATAAAGGTCCAACCAATTTTCTATCCATGTCAGCACACTACCCCCAATACCATGTGCCTTAATTTTAACCACTAATCTCTTATGTGGGACCTTATCAAATGCTTTCTGAAAGTCTAGGTACACTAAAACCCACTGGCTCTCCCTTGTCCATTTTCCTAGTTATATCCTTAATATTCCAGACGATTAGTCAAGCATGATTTCCCCTTCGTAAATCCATGCTGACTCGGACCGATCCTGTTTATGCTATCCAAATGTGCCGCTATTTCAGCTTTTATGATTGACTCCAGCATCTTCCCCACTACCGATGTCAGGCTAACTGGTCTATAATTCCCTGTTTTCTCTCTCCCGCGTTTCTTAAAAAGTGGGATTACATTAGCTACCTTCCAATCCACAGGAACTGATCCTGAATCTATAGAACATTGGAAAATTATCACCAAGCCCACGATTTATAGAGCCACTTCCTTAAGTACCCTGGGATGCAGACCATCAGGAGTTTATCAGCCTTCAGTCTCATCAGTCTATCCATCACCATTCCTGCCTAAAGTGGATTTCCTTCAGTTCCTCCGTCACCCCAGATCCTCTGGCCACTTGTACATCAGGAAGATTGTTTGTGTCCTCCTTAGTGAAGCCGGATCCAAAGTACCTGTTCAACTCATCTGCCATTTCCTTGTTCCCCATAATAAATTCACCTTTTTCAGTCTTCAAGGGTCCAACTTTGGTCTTAATTATTTTTTCCTCCTCACATACCTAAAGAAGCTTTTACTATCCTCTTTTATATTCTTGGCTAGCTTACCATCGTACCTCATCTTTTCTCCCCGTATTACCTTTTTAGTTATCTTCTCTTGATCTTTAAACTCTTTAAACAATTCTCTTGCTTCCCGCTCATCTGTGCTATGTTTTACTTCTCTTTTATTTTTATACTGTCCCTGACTTCCCTTGTCAGCCACGGTCTCCCCTTACTCCCCGTGGAATCTTTCTTCCTCTTTGGAATGAACTGATCCTGCACCTTCTATATTATTCCCAGAAATACCTGCCATTGTTGTTCCACTGTCATCCCTGCTTAGGTATCTTTCCAGTCAACTTTGGCCAGCTCCTCTCTCATGACTCCATAGTCCCCTTTGTTCAACTGTAACACTGACACCTCCGATTTACCCTTCTCCCTCTCAAATTGTAGATTAAAACTTACCATATTATGGTCACTACCTCCTAATGGCTCCTTAACCTCAATTCCCTTATCAAATCTGGTTCATTACACAACACTAAGTCCAGAATTACCTTCTCCCTGGTAGGCTCCAATACAATCCATCACGGAGGCATTCCACAAACTCCCTTTCTTGGGGTCCAGTACCAACCTGATTTTCCCAGTCTACATGCATGTTGAAATCTCCCATAACAACCGTAGCAATACCTATAGGACATGCCAATTTTAACTCTTGATTCAACTTGCACCCTATATCAAGGCTACTGTTTGGGGGCCTGTAGATAAGTCCCATTAGGGTATTTTTACACTTACAATCCATACTGACACCACATCTCCTGTTTCAATGTCACCCCTTGCAAGGGATTGAATTTAATTCCTCACCAACAGAGCTACCTCACCCCCTCTGCCCACCTGTATGTCTCCTTCGATAGGAGGTATACCCTTGAATATTCTGGGTATTCAATGCGCTACATTTGGGATCAAACATCCGCCTCAAATTGCGCTCGCTAACCTCTAGACACTTTGTGTCATTTTTTTTGTAAACCAGCATCAACAGTTTCTTGTATATCGTCTAAACAATCGTCTACTTATAACAGAAAGCCGAGTTTCAACTTTTGATCGGAATAATTTAGATTTCCCCTGAGGAAATAGTAGCTAAGGGATATGATTAGTAGTTAAGGGATATGATATTAGTAGTTAAGGGATATGATATAGTTGGAATTACAGGGACATGGCTCCAGGGTGACCAAGGCTGGTACCTAAACATGCAGGGGTATTCGATATTCAGGAAGGATAGACAGAAAGGAAGAGGGGGTTGGGTGGCATTGCTGGTTAAAGAGGAGATTAATGCAATAGCAAGGAGAGACATTAGCTTGGATGCTGTAGAATCAGTATGGGTAGAACTATAAAATAGCCAAGGGCAAAAAACACTTGTTGGAGTTGTATACAAATAGCAGTAGGGAGGTTGGGGATAGCATCAAGCAGGAAATTAGGGATATGTGTGGCATCCTATACTGGGTATTGTGAGGAAGGATTAGTTAGTGATCTTGTTGTGCAAGGCCTCGTGGGCAACAGTGACCATAATATGGTGGAATTCTGCATTAGGATGGAGAGTGACACGGTTAATTCGGAGACTAGGCTCCTGAACTTGAATAAAGGAGACTTTGAAGGTATGAGACGGGAATTGGCTAGGATAGACTGGCAAATTATACTTAAAGGGTTGACGGTGGATATGCAATGGCAATGATTTAAGGACTCCAGAAATTGTTCATCCCTCTCTGGCAAAAATATAAAACTGGGAAGGCAGTTCAACCGTGGCTGACGAGGGAAGTCAAGGATAGTGGCGGCAAATCCTAGAAAGAGGCATATAAATTGGCCAGAAAAAGTGGCAAGTCAGACGACTGGAATAAATTTAGAACTCAACAGAGAAGGACAAATGCGTTAATTGAGGGGAAAGAGAGCATGAAAGAAAGTTTGCAGGGAATATAAAAACTGACTGTAAACGTTTCTTTAGGTATGTAAAAAGGAAAAGATTAGTGAAGACAAATGTAGGTCCCTTACAGTCAGAGACAGGTGAATTTATAATGGGAAACATGGAAATGGCAGACCAGTTAAACGAGTACTTTGGTTCTGTGGAAGACACAAACAATCTCCCGGAAATTCTAGGGGACCAAGGGTCTAGTGGGAGGGAGGAAGTGAAGGGAATCCACATTAGTCAGAAAATGGTGTTAGGTAAACTGTTGGGACTGAAGGCAGATACATCCACAGGGCCTGATGGTCTGCTTCCCCAGGTACTCAAGGAGGTGGCCCTAGAAATTATGGATGCATTGGTGATTCACACAGAGAGTGGTGAGTCTCTGGAATTCTCTGCCACAGAAGGTAGTTGAGGCCAGTTCATTGGCTATATTTAAGAGGGAGTTAGATGTGGCCCTTGTGGCTAGAGGGATCAGGGGGTATGGAGAGAAGGCAGGTACGGGATACTGAGTTGGATGATCAGCCATGATCATATTGAATGGCGGTGCAGGCTCGAAGGGCCGAATGGCCTAGTCCTGCACCTATTTTCTATGTTTCAATGTGATCATTTTCCAATATTTTCTCGACTCTGGATCAGTTCCTGTGGACTGGAGGGTAGCCAATGTAACTCCAATTTGTAAGAACGGAGGGAGAGAGAAAACGGGGAATTATAGACCAGTTAGCATTACATCGGTGGTGGCGAAGATGCTGGAGTCGATTATTAAAGATGTTATAGCAGTGCATTTGGAAAGCAGTGACGGGATCGGTCAAAGTCAGCATGGATTTATGATGGGGAAATCATGCTTGACTAATCTTTTGGAATTTTTTGACGATGTAACAAGTAGAATGGATGAGGGAGACCAGTGGCTGTGGTGTATCTGGACTTTCAAAAAACCTTTGACAAGGTTCCACACAAGAGATTAGTGTGCAAAATCAGAGCACATAGTATTGGGGGTAGGATATTAACATGAATGGAGAACTGGTTGGCATACAGGAAGCAAAGAGCAGGAATTAACAGGTCCTTTTCAGAATGGCAGGCAGTGACTAGTGGGGTGCCGCAAGGCTCGTTGCTGGGACCCCAGGTGTTTATAATATAAATTAACGATTTAGGCAAAGGAATTAAATGTAAGATCTCTAAGTTTGTGGATGACACAAAGCTGGGTGGCACTGTGAGCTGCGAGGAGGATGCTATGAGGCTGCAGGGTGACTTGGATAGGTTGGGTAAGTGGGCAGATGCATGGCAGTTGCAGTATAATGTGGACATATGTGAGGTTATCCTCTTTGGTGGCAAGAACAGGAAGGCAGATTCTTATCTGAATGGTGTCAGATTAGGAGAAGGGGAGGTGCAACGAGACCCTGGGTGTGCTTGTACATCTGTCACTGAAAGTAAGCATTCAGGTACAGCAGGCAGTGAAGAAAGCTAATGGCGTGTTGGCCTTCATTGTTGTGCAGGGCCCTGGTGAGACCGTACCTGAACTATTGTGTGCAGTTTTGGTCTCCTAATTTGAGGAAGGACATTATTGCTATTGAGGGAGTGCAGCGTAGGTTCGCCAGGTTAATTACCGGGATGGCGGGGCTGACATATGATGAAAAAATGGTTAGACTGGGCTTGTATTCGCTGGAATTTAGAAGGATGAGAGGGGATCTTACAGAAACATATAAAATTCTTAGAGGATTGGACAGGGTAGATGCAGGAAAAATGTTCCCGATGTTGGGGGCGTCCAGAACCACGGGTCACAGTTTAAGAATTAGGGATAGGTCATTTAGGACTGAGATGATGACAAACATTTTCACCCAGAGAGTTTTGAATCTGTGGAATTCTCTGCCAAAGAAGGCAGTTGAGTGAAATTCACTGGATGTTTTCAAGAGATCAGGATATCTTCCCTTTTCCCATATAGGAAGATGCTGAGTTAAGAATCAAAGTTTCTAGCCAAATCAAACCAAAGCTGTAGATTTAGCTCTTAGGGATAAGGGAATCGAGGGATATGGGGAAAAAGCCGGAACGGGGTACTGATTTTGAATGATCAGTCATAATCATATTGAATGGCAGTGCTGGCTCGAAGGGCTGAATGGTCTACTCCTGCACCTATTTTCTATGTTTCTATGTAAGTCTATTGCGTTTTATTTTCTTAGTCCCAGTACCCCCTCCCTGTGCCGTGATGGCTTCTGCCTGTCGTAAACCTGACATCCTAGTCTTTGATGCAGACATCACTCATCGCTAGAGTGTGTTCCGACGGGACTTTGAGCATTATGTTGCCATCGCCCACCCTGCTGTGGCCCCCGCTGTCAAGGCTTCCCTGCTGCTTAACCTGGCTGGTCCCGAAGCGCTCGAGCGTTCGGAGTCGTTCATCTATGGACAGGGTGAGAGTATCCAGGACCCTGATTGTCTGCTTGCTAAATTTACAACAATTACGTGTGATCCTGTATTCCTGTGCTTTACTGTTTGCATTCACCCTAGCGCATGAGACATGGTCGCCCTGTCACTCACTGTTTGTTTTGGTAGAGGTAGGATGTAGATGATATGTGTGTACACCTTTAATTGATAGTAACGATGTCCATGCTAACCACTCCCCCACCAGTTAGTACAATTGTAACCTACACGCCCCTAGCTCGCCCTCTAGTGATCGTGACAGACCACGTACACCCAGGGCTATATATAATGTATGCTTAATAAAGTAGTGAAGACTTTAAGGTGTCTGTGTACCTTCTCTACAATATGTTAGCTAGAAAACGATTTACAATCGCAAAGATACAAATTCAAAGTACAACCCAACTGTTTTTTGTTGCAAAAAGACGCAGGCACCACATCACAATGTTCATGCTTTAAGAGAAACCGCACGAACGAGTTAGTCACGTGTACATTGTTGCAACATTATTTTGTGCTTATTTTTCCACTGTCTTTTGGGATCTAAATTTCCACAGCCAGTTGGATCTTTACGGTAACTCCCCCGAGGAATCAGTTCACAGTGGAGCCTAGACTGCAAAGAGCAATAGTAAGGTCGTGATTCAAGGCAGCAACATTACAGCTTTGGTTTGATTTGGCTAGAAACTTTGATTCTTAACTCAGCATCTTCCTATATGGGAAAAGGGAAGATATCCTGATCCTTCGACCCACTCTAATGCAGATCCAGTAAACCATGGTCACCAATGCATGCACCCATCTGGAGTCCCATTGACACGGGCAACCTTGATTAAACTGATTGAAAGATACCACATGGAAACCGGCCCTTTGGCCACCATGTGCAGCATTTAATCCATTTATCTCATTATCCAAATATGTGGTTCAAGATCCATCGCAGTAAATTGAATAAAGACACAAGTTCACAAGTTATAGGAGTAGAATTAGACCATTAGGTCCATTGAGTCTACTCTGCCATTGAATCATGGCTGATCTCTGCCTCATAATCCCATTTCCTGTCTTCTCCCCTTGACACCCGTTCTAAACAAGAATTTGTCTATCTTTGCCTTAAAAATATAAGATAAGATAAGATGCATTTATTTGCCACATGTGCCAATTGGCACAGCGAAATTAAATCACCATACAGCCATACAGTAAAAATAAAGAACACAACATGGAGTAGATAGAATTAAACATAAAACATCCCCACACAGCAGGATCAAAATTTCCCACTGTGAGGGAAGGCACCAAAGTCAGTCTCTTCCCAATGTTCCCCACTGTTCCCCCGTGGTCGGGGCCTCCCCGAGCCCCCTGCAGTCGCCGCTCCGGGCGGCCCGATGTTCAGGCCCGCTCCCCGGGGTGATGTAAGTCCGACGTCGGGACTGAAGGACGTCCTCAGCGGCCTGGACCCAGAGTCGGCCCCCTCCTACCGGAGTCCGCGGCTCCCAAAGTCCACTGGCCGCGCCGGGTGGAGATGCAACGCTGGAGGCCCTCGGCAAAGGGCCCCAGGACTGCAGGAAGTTGTTCAGCGCTGCCCGCGTTGGGAGCTCACTAGACCAGAGCTCCACGATGTTGGAGCAGCGGCCCAACGTTCCGGAGCTCCAACGGCGACCCAGGTAGGCATCGCCCGCTCTGTGGTGACTCCAGCACCGCGCCGCCGCTGTTGCAGCTCTGGTCCGGTTCCCGGTCCCCGGCAGGAAAGGCCGCTCCGATCCAGGAGGTAGGCCGCGAGGTGGGGGGCGAGCACGCAACTCGGAGAAATAGTCGCGTCCCCGCCAGGAAGTGACTGGGAGTTAGTTTCCCCCTTACCCTGCCCCCCTCCCCCACATAGAAAAGTTAAAGACTCCCCCAAAAACAAACTTTAAACTGACAAAAAATTAAAAAAAGATGGAAAAACAAATGGGCTGCAGGCAGAGGCTGCTGGCAGTCCAGCACCCCTAGTGCACTGACGTGGCCTCCACAGCTCTCTGTGGCAATGAGTTCCACAGATTAACTACCCTCTGTCTAAAGAAGTTCCTCCTCACCTCCTTTCTAAAAGAGCCAATGCACACTCAGATTGTTGCACTGCCCAAGGTGACTTCTAGGTCTGAAGAAGGGTCTCAACCCGAAACGTCACCCATCCCTTCTCTCCAGAGATGCTGCCTGTCCCGCTGAGTTACTCCAGCATTTTGTTTCTAAACCTGCATAAACAATCTAAACAAGCACCTGAGTCCATCCTACACATCTTTAAGATGGGCCTTGCATCTCACTCAGGTAGGTATACAATTGCCAAGAGTAAAGAGGAGCCAGGCTAACCACCTGGCATCTCAGCCAATAACTGAGTGCCAGCAACACCAAGCCTGAAAACGCAGTGAATCTGCTGTAGCTGCCAGAGGAGATAGTTGAGGAAGGAACTATCCTAACATTTAAGAAACATTTAAGGTACATGGATAGGACATGTTTGGAGGGATGTGGACTAGTGTAGCTGGGACATGTTGGCTGGTGTGGGCAAGTTGGTCCGAAGGGCCTGTTTCCACACTGTATCACTCTATGACTCTAACCTTTTTCACCCACGATTAACACGTTATTTATGGGTTTCACAGCCTGCTGAGTGAGTACATTGATCCCTTTTAAAGGTACGTCGTAAATCTTAAATGTGTAGGGAGGAACTGCAGATGCTGGTTTAAACCGAAGATAGACACAAAAAGCTGGGATAACTCAGCGGATCAGGCAGCATCTCTGAAGAAAAGGAATAGGTGACGTTTCAGGTCAAGACCCTTCTTCAGACTGCGAGTGAGGGGAAAGGGAAACGAGAGATACAGAGAGATTTGTAACAAATGAATGAAAGATGCAAAAAGTAACGATGATCAATGAAAGGTGGAGCCCACAATGGTCCATTGTTGGCTGTGGGCTGGGTGATAAGGAGTTATACAGACAGTGCAACTCAAAAGTACGATGACTAGGGTGGGGGAGGGATAGTGAGGGAGGAGATGTAAGGGTTATTTGAAGTTAGAGACATCAATATTCATACTGCTGGGCTGTAAACTGCCCAAGCGAAATATGGGGTACTGCTGTTGACAATGGAGGAGGCCCAGGAAAGAAAGATCAGTGTGGGAATAGGAAGGGGAGTTAAATTGTTTGGCAACTGGGAGATCAAGCAGGCCAAGGCGAATGTGTTCAGTGAAACGATTGCCCTCGGTCTCACCGATATATAGGCACTGTCCATATCTCTTGTTTCCCTTTCCCATGACCCTCAGTAGAAAATCTTAAAATTTGATTGATTATGAAATTGTCTGCACAATTCAAGTTAGTCAGAATATGGGCAGCAGACAAACCCAGGTCTTCCCAAAATCCACTGGCTCTTTATCAGGGTGCCATGCAAGGCACTGCATAAGAACATTACATCCCCTGCTGCCAGGGCACTGGGCTACTGGTGGCACCTAGTAGCATGGCTGTAGGTTGTCTCAGCTTTGATCCTGCATTCAATGTCTCAAGTACACCAAACATCTCTATCTCTGCATAAGAAGGAAGTTGGAGTAGGTAAGGGGAGTCCTCCGGTCATTCTGCGGCAACCCTGACATTATAATCAAACCCGCTGACACGGGGGGTGCCGTGGTAGTCTGTTGCACTGACCAAGGCCAGGTGACACTGGCTGAGGCCAGGCGACAACTCTCAGACACTTCCTCCTACTTATCCTTCGACTATAATCCCACAGATGAGCACCAGGCCTTAATCTCTAACACCATTACTGATTTAATCACTGTCTGCCTTCCACAGCCTCCAACCTTATCGTTTCCCAGCGCCGCACAGCCCGTTTTTACCTTCTCCCCAAAATCCACAAACACAACTGCCCTGGCAGTCCCATTGTTTCTGCCTGCTCCTGTCCCACGTAAATGAATTCCACGTAACTCGACTTCATCCTATCCCCCCAGGTCCAATCTCTCCCGACCTATGTCCAAGATACCTCACATGCCCTTCATCTATATAATGACTCCGCTTTCCGACCCCCCACTCCCTCATCTTTACTATGGACGTTCAGTCCCTCCACACCTCCATCCCCCACCAGGAAAGCCTTGAAGCCCTCCGTTTCTTCCTAGACAGTGGAACCATCCAATTTCCCTCTACTAACACTCCACTCTGCCTAGCGAAGCTGGTCCTCACCCTCAACAACTTCTACTCCTCCCACTTCCTCCAAGTCCAAGGTGCAGCTATGGGCACCCTGTTCCAGGCTTACACTAGCCCTATCTCCGAACTCTATCTCCGTTACATTGATGACTGCATCGGTGCCACCTCCTGCACCCATGCAGAACTCATGGACATCATCAACTTCACCACCAGTTTTCATCCTGCACTCCCCTCCCTCCCCTTTCTTGATCTCACAGTCTCAATCACAGGAAATAGACTATTGACTGACGTCTATTACAAACCCACTAACTCCCATAACTATCTCAACTACACTTTTTCCTATCCTGCTTCTTGCAAAGACTCTATCCCCTACTCCCAATTCCCCCCGTCTACGCCGCATCTGCGCCCAAGATGAGGTGGTCCATACTGGAACATCCGAGATGCCCTCATTCTTTATGGAACAGGGGTTCCCCTCTCCCATCATAGATGGGGCCCTCACTCGTGTCCCCTCAGTACCCCACAGCTCCGCCCTTGCTCCCCCTCCGCGTAGTCGCAACAGAGTCCCCTTGTCCTCACCTTCCACCCCATCAGCTGTCGCATACAACACATAGTCCTCCGAAATTTCTGCCACCTCCAATGGGATCCCACCACTAACCACATTTTCACATCTCCACCCCTTTCCACCTTCCGCAGAGACCGTTCTCTCCGCAACTCCCTGGTTAACTCATCCCTTCCCACCCAAACCATTTGCTCCCGAGGAACCTTCCCCTGCAACCACAGAAGATCCAACACCTGCCACTATACCTCCTCCCTTGACTCTGTCCAGGGACCCCGACAGTCCTTTCAGGTTCGGCAGAGGTTCACTTGCACCTCCTCCAACCTCATCTACTGTATCCATTGTTCAAGATGTGGACTTATACATCGACGAGACCAAACACAGACTGGATAATCGTTTCGCGGAACACCTTCACCTGAACCAACCTGATCTCCCGGTTGCTGGACACTTTAATTCTCCTTCCCATTCCTACACAGACCTTTCTGTCCTCGGTCTCCTCCACTGTCAGCATCTCATCTTTGCAGGGGAAGGTTCCTGGGGAGTGAGGCTAAACGCAAATTGAAGGAACAGCATCTCATATTTTGTTTACTGATTTCTCTCACTTCAGGTAGCCCCGGCATTCCCTCTCTCTCTATCGCTCCCCCACCCAAGTCACACTAGCTTCTCATTTTCACCCTACAAACAGCTTACAATGGCCTATTTCCTTTATCATTGTTACTTTTTTGCATATCTTTCATTCGTTGTTCTTTATCTCTCTACATCACCGTCTGTATCTCTCGTTTCCCTTATCCCTAACCAGTCTGAAGAAGGGTCTCGACCCAAAACGTCACCCATTACTTCTCTCCAGAGATGCTGCCTGTCCCACTGAGTTAGTCCAGCTTTTTGTGTCTATCTCTGCACCTCCTCAAGATAATGTTTATCTGCTAGTTAAGAAACATTTATCTCCTAGTTAAGAAATATCATGCCACACACAATTTCATATTTTCTTGCAACATTGCAGGTGACTCACCCATTCGACTGTACACTGGCTCATAGAGCAATCTGGTTCCTCCTCCAAGTTTCCCTGTAACCTATTTTCCGCATATTTCCATGGACCAAGTGACAGATGATGGAGTTAATAACGCCAGAGGTTTGGAAGGCATGGATTAATTGGGCCAAATGACCTGTTTGAAGTTGGTATTGGTTTATTATTGCACGAAATATAACTATTTTTGCACGCTATGCGATCAAATCAGATATTACTATACATGAATACAATTAATGCACAAGCACGATCTGGTTGAACTGGATGATGTATCTACATCAATGGGATGGCAGTGAAGAGAGTGGACATCGAGGTGCCGTAATGGCCGTCCCGAGGTGCATTGGCTGCAGTGCCTGCCTGGAAGGTTCGTCAATTGGCGGGACCTTGCCCAAAGGTTCGTCTGGGCCCGCCCGAAGGCTCGTCAGACATCAGGACCAGTAACCCGCCCGAAGGTTTGCCAGGACTGGGTACCCGCCTGAAGGTTCGTCGTAGCCACCCTAAAGGCTCGGCGGGACCAGGAACCACACAAAGGCTTGGCGGGGTCGGGAACCCACCCAAAGACTCGTCGGTCGGTGGGTTCCATCGGAGATGTCGGACACGAGAAACAGGGGCCGGTAGTAGGGTGAACTGGGGTAATGCCTCCAAGGTCGGCTGCAGGAGGTGCCCCGGGAAACAAAATGGCGAGGAGAGGAGAGGCATCGGTTTCTAGGAACTGCTCCAGTATATCAAGCGCATGGTCGACTGGACTTTGCAAAAACAATTTCACTGTGCAGTTGCATATGTGACAAATAAAGCAACATTGAACTATTGGGCGTGCATATTACAGAATATCTGTCCTAGCCAAGGCAAATTGACGTAATCACAAAGAAAGCTCATCAATGCCTCTACTGCCTTAAAAGATTGGGGAAATACGGTGTCTTGCCAAATATTCTACAGAGTATACTGACCGGTCCTCTTTTATAATCTTACGTTCTGAATCTGCGACAATGCTGTCAATGATAGACTTGGAAGCACATAACATTATTGCCAGTGCTGTGATGAAAGCCATACCACCCATCCACAACTCTGGGTGAGGTAACATAATCAATGCTTGTACAGCTGAGGCACAAATTTAACCAGGAGGACATGAGTGTGTGGTGTGGTCATGCCTGCAGTTCCATAGAGATCCAACAGAGGCTCTCAGCATGCAGCTTAGCAATGCCTGCAGTTCACCAATCTCTTAGAATGTAACAACATTGTAAGTAGTGGGTATACAATACAATACAATACCGTTTATTGTCATTTGAACCTCAAATGAAGTTCAAATGAAATTTGGTTTCTGCAGTCATACAAGAAGAAAAGAACCAAGACACACACCAACACAATTCACACAAACATCCATCAGAGTGAATCTCCTCCTCACTGTGATGGAAGGCAAAGTCTTGTCTCTCCCCTGCTCTCCATTCTTCTCCCGATGTCAAAGCCTCCGG
Source organism: Okamejei kenojei (assembly GCA_035221665.1). Taxonomy (NCBI): domain Eukaryota; kingdom Metazoa; phylum Chordata; class Chondrichthyes; order Rajiformes; family Rajidae; genus Okamejei; species Okamejei kenojei. The sequence goes on along the minus strand of CM069135.1, from coordinate 26,642,610 downwards.
CGGGCGATGGCAAGTCTCGCGGCCATTAAGGCCGCGCCAGGTGATGTTAGGCCCTGCCTGGGTCTTGAAGTTGGAACCCCCAGCGGGTGCTGGCAAGTCCCACGGCCGTTTAAGCTGCGCTGGGCGATGTAAGGCCCCACTCCGGGTCAATTTCAACCCCGCAACTCGGGCGGGAGAAGTTGCCATTGCGGGAGCGCTCCGAAAAACGGTCTCCCACCAGGGACCCACGAGCTCCCGATGTTACCGTCCACTGGACCTGCGGCTGGAGCCTCCGCAGCAGCACGCCACCCCAGCTCTCCACGCTCCGAAGCCGGCCAGCCCCACTGGTAAGATGGTAAGTCCGCAGGCTCCGTGCCTGGAGCCCTCAGGTCATTCCGGGTTGGTGGCCACTCCATGGTGCTAGGCCCCAACGACAATGGAGACCCGACAGGGAAAAGGTCGGGTCCCCCGTACACGGTAGAGATTTAAATGTTCCCCCCCCCCCTCCGCCCCCCACACATACAGTTAAAAACAATTAAAAACCACTACAAACTACACTCAATGGGACAAAAAAAAAGACAGATGGACTGCAGAGGCCGCAGGAACGTCGGTCCCCCCGCCCACTTTATGGAACAAGCTGCCAAAGGAGGCAGATACTCTTACAACATTTAAATGACAGTTGGACAGGTAATTGGATAGGAAAGGCTTAGATGGATATGGGCCAAACGCAGGCAGATGGAACTAGCCAAATAGGGCATCTTGGTCAACATGGACAAGTTGGGCCGAGGAGCCTGTTTCCGTTCTGTATGACTTTCTAACACAAGAAATTGGGAACAGGAACTTGCCACCAGGCCCCTCAAACCTGACCTGCATTCAATATGATCATGGCTGATCTGACAAAGGTCTCATCCCCTCCACTGTATCTGTACCCCAAAGCATCAATTTCCAATCTTTCAATACACCTCCTCTTCAAATACTTCCAATTATCTAGCTTCCACACCCTCTGAGGTAGAGAATTCCAGAAAAGAAGTTCCCATGCCATTGAGTTTTAAATTACCATCTCCTAATCTTGTAACTATGCTTCCTCACAAGCCGGCCTCTGATGTTCTTGAATAGATGTACATCTGTACAAGATTTATTTTTAAAGACAAAACAAAATCTGCATCTTTTCCAAATATTTGTACATCTGGCTGATAAATGTGGAGTTGGTACAATACTTGACTCTGGAATTAATGAACGAGTTTGAGGTGTTGAAATGAAGCTTGCTGTAAGATTAAGCACAAAGAACGCAATGATGGATGCAGTAAATTAAACAGATCTTTTTCCCAACATGAGAAACTGAACTCAGGGGAAATGTTAAAAAGTACCATCAGGATTTTTGAAAAAGACAAATAGGAGTTTTATGCCACAGGCTGAATAATCATTTATCTGCAATAAATAAATGCTCAGTAGTCAGTTTAGTCCAAATTCTTCACACATAAAATATTGCCTTCGTTTTGGAACATTTATGTGAAATATGGGCAGGATTTCGATTTAGACTTGGGGAAATGTTTTGGAGAAGGCATATAATTTGACAATTTAGCTTGGTTAGATAATTATTACTTTTTAAAAATATAATTTATATCTCAGGCTTATTGAATCAATTTGTGTACTAAGGATTTACAACTGTAAAATAAAGGTTTTCTGGCATTTCAAACTAACTTGGTCACAGTTGCTCAGAAGGGATTGTCAGATTTTGAATTCTTACATAAATCTTGGTAAAATTATTTTTCATTTAATGATCACAAATTTATACACAACTGTGAACTAACACTGACAATGATTCCTGTAGAACATCGAATCTGAACCAGGCAACTGTCAAATTAGAAAATTGTAAAATAAAGATAGGCTAAAGGATTACGATTAATAGTGAGAAAGTCAAAGAAGTAAAACGTAAATTATTTCACTTTTATTAGTTTAGTTTACTATTATTGTTGTATGTAATTTAACCTTAAAATAAATTAGACTCTGCCCTTTGTGGGTTAATATTCTGTGTTTGAGAGGGTGCTTGGTAATAATTCATACTTATCACATCATTAAGAAATGACTTAAACTGAAAAGGACAAATAATACCTTCTTGTGCTGAGTTTAGTACGTCATGCACACACAAATTATGTTCCTCAGAGAGAAACAGTTATGCAAAGCATCTCAAAGGGTAGAATATCTTAGACATCAACTTTCCGTGTTTGCCTATACACACACAAAGCAGTTTTGTCTACTGAGTAATTATGATGACCAATGATAACCTCACCCTTAAAATTACAGCATTGTCCAACCAATGATTTTGTCTTTCTAGGGATGTGGACATCTATTGCAAATCTTGGGAAAGCAGAATTGACTTTCTTCTTGAACTACTGCTGTCCACGCTGTGCTTTCTTGTAATTACTAGGCCAATTCTGCAGATAGTTAAGAGTTAACAATATCAGTGTGGGATTGATTCATAGATTACCGGTATTCACTTTGCTCAACCTTCTGTACTTGTGTCTGACTTGAATGTTGTTATGTATCATCATTATCTGATTCAATTGGATAGCACACAAACAAAAGCTTTTCTCTGGACCTCTGCATATGTGACAGTAATAAGCCTAAACCTAAACCCATTTCCTGTCCTTCAATGTAGATCAAGTTTTTGATCCCAGCACCATCCTGTTCACCATCCCCTCTTAGGTGGCGACATCCTTTGAGTGTGATGGGCAGAACCGACCACTAACCATTGCTGGAGTGTTTTATAATAGAGGGTTGAGCTTCCCTTGCATTTGATCTCAGAGATATTATTTATAAAGCCAAAGATCTTCCATACTTTTCGAACAGTCCCTTCACCTTTTCCAACACCTTCACACTATTCCTGCAACCACTTTAAAATTATACAATTTCACTTTTAGTCATCTGTCCTAATATTTTCTTGGTTGAATGATCGTCAGCTTGGGTCTTTGGACATTTTTCTATGTGAAGATGCACATTGCTGCTGTACACATTTCCACGTAGATCATTCAATTTTAAGATAAAAGTTAAGGGCAGCTTTTGTAGGGTTAGGTTTGAAACTCTTGATCCATGCAAATGATTTAGGCAAGCGAATAATATTTTTTTTAAAAACGGCAAATAACATACAATAAGTTTAATTGATTGATTTGATTGAAAGACACAGTGTGGAAACAGGGCCTTCAGTCTACGCCGACCATTGCGTACCCGTTCACTCTAGTTCCATGTGATTCCACCCTCTCATCCACTCCCTACATATCAAGGGCAATTTTACAGAGGCAATTAATCTATAAACCCCAATGTCTTTGGGATTTAGGTTGTACAAAATAATTGGCACAATCATAGAATGATACGCACGGAAACAGTTACGCCACCATTTACACCAATTCTACAGTAATCCCATCAACGTATTATTCCCCCCACATCCCCATCAACGGGCGGTCACGGTGGAGCAGCGGTAGAGTTGCTGCCTTACTGTGAATGCAGCGCCGGAGACCTGGGTTTGATTCCCAACTATGGGCGCTGTCTGTACGGAGTTTGTACGTTCTCCCCATGCCCTGCGTGGGTTTTCTCTGAGATCTTTGGTTTCCTCCCACACTCCAAAGACGTACAGGTTTGTAAGTTAATTGGCTTGCTAAATGTAAAAATTGTCCCTAGTTTTAATGTAGGATAGTTTTAATGTGCGGGAATCACTGGTCGGCGCGGACCCAGTGGGCTGAAGGGCCTGTTTCCGCGCAGTATCTCTAAACAACTAAACTCCCCTCAAATTCCATCAATCATCTACTGACTAATGCCAGTGTAGTGTAAAATTAACCAGCGGACCCACATGTCCTTGGAATTTGGGAGGAAACTGGAGCATCCAGAGAAAACCCAAGTGTGGGTGGTGCGGGGAGTGTGGGTGGTGCGGGGGAGTGGGTGTTGCGGGGAGTGTGGGTGGTGCGGGGAGTGTGGGTGGTGCGGGGAGTGTGGGTGGTGCGGGGAGTGTGGGGAGTGTGGGTGGTGCGGGGAGTGTGGGTGGTGCGGGGAGTGTGGGGAGTGGGGTGGTGCGGGGAGTGTGGGGAGTGTGGGTGGTGCGGGGGGAGTGTGGGGGTGGTGTGGGGGTGGTGGGGGTGGTGTGGGGTGGTGCGGGGAGTGTGGGTGGTGCGGGGAGTGTGGGTGTGCGGGGAGTGTGGGTGGTGCGGGGAGTGTGGGGAGTGTGGGTGGTGCGGGGAGTGGGGGTGGTGCGGGGAGTGTGGGGAGTGTGGGTGGTGCGGGGAGTGGGGGTGGTGCGGGGAGTGGTGGGAGTGGGGGTGGTGCGGGGAGTGTGGGGAGTGTGGGGAGTGGGGGTGGTGCGGGGAGTGTGGGGAGTGGGGGTGGTGCGGGGAGTGGGGGTGGTGCGGGGAGTGGGGGTGGTGCGGGGAGTGGGGGTGGTGCGGGGAGTGTGGGGGTGGTGCGGGGAGTGGGGGTGGTGCGGGGAGTGTGGGGAGTGTGGGGAGTGGGGGTGGTGCGGGGAGTGGGGGTGGTGCGGGGAGTGTGGGGAGTGTGGGGAGTGGGGGTGGTGCGGGGAGTGGGGGTGGTGCGGGGAGTGGGGGTGGTGCGGGGGAGTGGGGGTGGTGCGGGGAGTGGGGTGGTGCGGGGGTGCGGGGAGTGTGGGGTGGTGCGGGGGAGTGGGGGTGGTGCAGGGAGTGTGGGTGGTGCGGGGAGTGGGGTGGTGGGGAGTGTGGGTGGTGCAGGGAGTGTGGGTGGTGCGGGGGAGTGGGGGTGGTGCAGGGAGTGTGGGTGGTGCGGGGAGTGGGGTGGTGCAGGGAGTGGGGGTGGTGCGGGGAGTGTGGGGTGGTGTGGGGGAGTGTGGGTGGTGCGGGGGAGTGGGTGGTGCGGGGAGTGTGGGTGGTGCGGGGGAGTGTGGGGGTGGTGTGGGGGGAGTGTGGGTGGTGCGGGGAGTGTGGGTGGTGCGGGGAGTGTGGGCGGAGCGCGAAGCTGCCGCGGGAGCGTGGAGTGTGGGTGCAGCGGGGCCCTGGCAACAGTACGGGCGGATTCGGCGTGGCAGGTGGGATCGTCGCTGAGGCAAGCTCAACCATACCGTCATACAGCATGTAAACAGGCCCTTCGGCCCAACTTGCCCACACCGATCAACATGCCCCGTCTACACTAGTCCCACCTGCATACGTTTGAGCCATATCCCTCTTAACCTGTCCTATTGATATACCTGTCCAAGTGTCTCTTAAATGTTATCATAATAGGTCTGTTACAAAACTTACCTTCAGCGGCGCTGCAGTTCTGTCACTGACCGTGTGCTCGACTTGGTGCCTTTGAGAGGGGGGGCGGATTATAATGCCATTTTCTCTTGCCTGTCCGAGATATATTTTCTCGCGCTGCTAGGTGATGCTGAAGAATTGTTCCGACTGCCTTTCTGTGAATTTTTTTTTTAAACGCGGGACAATTTAAGCGTTGGAGTAAAATAAAATTCTACTTCTAATGCCGTCAATGGCGACAACGGGAAGGATTTCCCGTATGGGACAAAACATAAAGCAAGTCGTTTATTTTACATATAAACTTGCTTCTTAGGATTTCTTTAATCAAAATTTCATCAGTGAAAATGTGATGATGTAAATATACGAACCGGCAGTGTTTTTTCTGCCGATATGGGGTTTAAATTCTCCGCAAACTGCAACGTTCCAATCGATCGCGTTCCATAAAATCTCACCCGCAAGATGATTAAACTGGCCTTTAATTTACAGGAATTAAACACTAAATTCCTTCCATTTGGCCTATAAATTCATAACATTGAGATTTAAAAATCATGTTATATTGTGAATTCTTGTGTGAATGTTATTTGGACACTTAGGCTATTTAAAAATGTTAACCTTTTCTTAAGAAATGGATAGATGTTTTGATCTAGTAATTGAATTTTGTAATTAGCTACAATTAGATAACTAATCAGGTCATCCAAGTAAGGTTGTTTCATATTTGTTTCAGAATGCTTCAATCTACAATAACTGAAAATTTCATTCAGTTCTCTTAATGTTTAAGAAAGTTATGGGCTTTTGACTGTCTTCGATCACAGTTTTTGAGTTAAGTAAATGGAAAAGCAATAGGGGACAAGATGCTAATTTCCGAGTATGAAATTGGCAATAACCTTTTTAATACTGAAGACATGAAAGTGAATTAGGTGTCAAATTAAACTTATTTTTATGCTTTATCTGATGGGATAAATTGCAGGCTTGATTTTAAAAAATCTCAAAATTTTGTAACATTGCTAATCATAGTACCTGACTCCACGACATCCTCCGGCAGCTTATTCTAGTCACCATCATTTGGTTGCCGCTCAGGCTCCTATTAAATATTTCCCCCCATCACCTTAAAAGCCCTGGTGGAGTAACTCGACGGGGTCAGGCAGCATCTCTGGAGAACATGGACAGGTGATGTTTGGGGTGTGTGGAGTGGAGGGGAGGGCGGGATGGGGCCGATGCATGAGAGAGGGCGGCGCCGCTCCAGGGGAGTGAGCGACGCCGGGTCAGTGCAGTAGTGGGTTTGGGACGGCGTCAGGGGCTGGAGCTCAGCGCTGGGGCGGGGTGTGGACAGGGCGGAGCCGGCTGCGGGGCCGCGGACTGGTCTGGGCAGCGCCGGGGGGCGGAGAGTGGGCTTGGGACGGGGGTCTGGGCGGAGTGGGGTAGTCTGTGAGGCGCACTCTGTGCGGGTCAGTTTGCGGACATGGTGCTGAAGGGCTTGGGATCTGTGCGGCTGCTGGCGCTGGCGCTGCTCCTGCTGCAGGCGGCCGGGCTCCGGGCTCTCTCCCCCGGGCAGCTGCTCCCCCACGGCAAGGGCGATGGGGACCAAGTGCTGCAGCCCGGAGACGATGTGTCCTCGGAGGCAGTGAGGTTGGCGCAGCCTCTGCATTTATTCGATAAGACAGTGAAGGACTTGTACGTGAGTATCCGGCAGATCGGTCGGCAGGACGACGAGGGGAGTGAGCATCAAGTGTAATGGGGTCGACATGGACAGGGGCTTCACCTCTCCCCCGTCGCTGCCCCCCTCCGGCTTTCCACACAGCGAAACATTGCAATTTCAATTTACTTCGTTTCATTCTCAGCCGTTAAGTTTTGAGCGAGCTTTTCGAAGGCTAAACAAAGTTATGCGCGATTTTTGTTGTTTTGCATCATTAAAATTGTTCGGGTAAATTTTGCTGCCTATCCCATGCCACATATTCCCACAATAACCTATTCCAGTGGAGGGGAAAAAATCCAAATCGATTTGATTTTCTGTCACAATATTAACCAGTTTTTTTTCACCTAGTCACGATATTTTGATTAATACCGCCTGTTTCTTGACTTTCGATTCATCCTGGTGGTCTATTTGTTACGTCTTCTAATCCGAATTTCTTTTTGCGCGGGGACAAGTTTGTAAATCTTAAAACTAGAGCCACCTCATTGAAATGAGGGAGCATTTTACCCTCCGGAGGGGGGGAAATCTGAAACTCTTCATCTTGCAGAAGTTCAGACTGCAGGGGGTCGATTGAAACTGTCGAGAACAGTGACTGATGGGTTTGTGATGGGTCAGGGTGGCGATGGAAATGCCAGGGTCAATGGGGTTAAGATCAGCCGAGATCTTGTTAAATTATGGTGCAGTTCTCGATAAGCTAAATGGTTGTGGGGACAGCTGATAAAAGTTTATTTTAAGTTATGAGAGTCGTAGATAAGGTAGACTCCTAAACCCCCTTTTCCAGGGTGGAAAGTCCAAGGGCATAGCTCTAAGCTTGGACTGGAATTTGACATTGATCTGCAGAAGCATATATGTTGTGGCATAAGAGGCGTTTAGATCGACACATAAATATGGCATGGTGTGGATCACATGGAGACATAAGTGACTACGGTAGTTTAATTTGGCATCCTGTTCATCACAGACAATGTGAGCTAAAAGGTCTGTTACTGTGCTGTACTGTTCTATTAATACACTATCTGAATTCTTACCAGCACTGTTGCTTGGAGGATTGGCAGTGAAGGTGCGTGCTCACGTTACAATTACTTTTTAATCTTTTTTTATCTGATGCTTTTATCTTATAACTCAAGGTGAACACAAATGGAATCATAGCTACCAGCAAGCCCCCAAAAGAGGTGGATTATGTCAGCACGTTCCCACCAAGGTTTGGAGCCATTGCGCCATTTCTGGCTGACCTGGACACTTCTGATGGAGTGGGGAAGGTCTACTACAGGCAAGACTCCTCTCCACAAATCCTCCAACGCGTGGAATGGATGATAAACCAAGGCTTCAGCAACCTAAACTTCCAACCTGTTAATATTTTCATTGCCACCTGGGAAAACGTGAGTGCCCATGTGGAACCGCGGCGAGGAGACCTCCCACTGAATATTTACGCTGGGAATAAGGTGGGTATCCACTGGAGATTTAAGATATGGAAGACTACTTCACTTTTAAGTCATTTTCTTGTTGAAAACGCTGAAATTTATATTAATAACCCGCTTGGTTTATTCAGTTTAGAAATTATATTTATTCTAATGTCAGTGATTGGAAGACCATCATCTTTGATAGGATGGATACCAAATGCATTGTTTCACGCAGTTCCACCTTTAATCTATAAGTTTATCATCCTGGCTAACTTCTGCTGTTAATTATTACAGTGGATGCCCAAGGCTAGGGAGGGACAGTAAAAGTATGGACTTGCATTCCCGATGTCTGAAGGAGAGTCTCGACCCAAAATGTCACCCATTCCTTCTATTCAGAGATGCTGCATGTCCCGCTAATTTACTCCAGCATTTTGTGTCTACAGTTTAAACCAGCATTCCTTTTTACCTGGTGTAATGAACCGGATTTGATAACGGAACTCAAGGTAAAGGAACCATTAGGAGGTAGTGACCATAATAATATCATAAGTTTTAATCTGCAATTTGAGGGGGAGAATGCAAAATCAGAGGTGTCAGTATTGCAGTTGAACACAGGGGACTATGGAGGCGTGATGGAAGAGCTGGCCAAAGTTGACTGGAAAGGGACCCTAGCAGGGATGACAGTGGAACAGCATTGGCTGGAATTTCTGGGAATAATCCAGAAGATGCAGGATCATTTCATTCCAAAGAGGAGGAAAGATTCTAAAGAGGGTAAGAGGCGACCGTGGCTGACAAGGGAAGTCAAGGACAGTATAAAGCTAAACGAGAAGACGTATAACATAGCAAAGATGTGTGGGAAGACAGAGGATTGGGAAACTTAAAGAACAACAGAAGGTAACTAAAAAGGCTATACAGGGAGAAAAGCTGAAGTACGAAGGTAAGCTCGCCAACAATATAAAGGAGGATAGTAAAAGCTTCTTTAAGTATGTGAAAAGGAAAAGATTAGTTAAGACAAATGTGGATCCCTTGAAGGCAAAAACAGGTGAATTTATTATGTGGAACAAGGAAATGGCAGACAAGACGGATACTTTGGTTGTCTTCACTCAGGGAGCCATACAATCTCCCAGATGTACTAGGGGACAGAGGATCTAGGGTGACGGAGGAACTGAAGAAAATTCACATTAGTCAGGAAATGGTGTTGGGTAGACTGATGGGACTGAAGGCTGATAAATCCCCAGGGCCTGATGGTTGCATCCCAAGGCACACGAGGAGGTGGCTCTGGAAATCCTGAACGCATTGGTGATAATTTTCCAATGTTCTATAGATTCTGGATCAGTTCCTGTGGATTGGAGGGTAGCTGATGTTATCCCACTTTTTAAATAAAGGAGGGAGAGAGAAAACAGTTATAGACCAGTTAGCCTGACATCGGTGGTGGGGAAGATGCTGGAGTCAATTATTAAAGATGTAATAGCCATGCATTTAGATAGCAGTAACAGGATCAATCCAAGTCAGCATGGATTTACGAAAGAGAAATCATGCTTGACTAATCTTCTGGAATTTTTTGAGGATGTAACAAGTAAAATGGATATGGGAGAGCCAGTGGATGTAGTGTATCTGGACTTTCAGAGAGCCTTTGATAAGTTCCCACACAGGAGATTAGTTGGCAAAATTAGAGCACATGGTATTGAGGTTAGGGTATTGACGGATAGAAAATTGGTTGGCAGGCAGGAAACAAAGAATAGGAATTAATGGGTCCCTTTCAGAATGACAGGCAGTGACTAGTGGGGTACCGCAAGGCTCGGTGCTGGGACCGCAGCTATTTACAATATATTAATGATTTAAATGAACAAATTAAAAGTAACATTAGCAAATTTGCAGATGATACAAAGCTGGGTGGCAGTGTGAACTGGGATGAGGATGCAGGGTGACTAGGATAGGTTGGGTGAGTGGGCAGATACATGGCAGATGCAGTATAATGTGGATAAATGTGAAGTTATCCACTTTGGTGGCAAGAACAAGAAGGCAGATTATTATCTGAATCGTGTCAGTTAAGGAAATGGGGAAATGCTATGAGACCTGGGTGTCCTTGTACATCAGTCACTGAAAGTAAGCATGCGGGTGCAGCAGGCAGCGAAGAAAGCTAATGGCATGTTGACCTTCATAACAAGAGGATTTGAGTATATGAGCAAAGAGGTCCTTCTGCAGTTGTATAGGGCTCTGGTGAGACTACATCTGGAGTATTGTGTGCAGTTTTGGTCTCCTAATTTGAAGAAGGACATTCTTGCTATTGAGGGAGTGCAGGGTAGGTTCACAAGGTTAATTCCCGGGATGGCGGGACTGTCTTATGATGAAAGAATGGAATGACTGGGCTTGTATTCACTGGAATTTAGAAGGATGAGAGGTGATCTAATAGAAATATATAAAATTATTAAGGGATTGAACATGCTAGATGCAGGAAACATGTTCTCGATGTTGGGTGAGTCCAGAACCAGGGGCCACAGTTTAAGAATAAGGGGTAGGCCATTTAGAACTGAGATGAGGAAAGACTTTTTCACCCAGAGAGTTGTGAATTTGTGGAATTCTCTGCCTCGGAAGGCTGTGAAGGCCGATTCACTGAATGCATTCAAAAGTGAGCTAGATCGAGCTCTTAAGGCTAGTGGAATCAAGGGATATGGGGAGAAGGCAGGAACATGGTACCGATTGTGGATGATCAGCCATGATCATATTGAATGGCGGTGCTGGCTCAAACGACCGAATGGCCTGCTCTTGCACCTATTTTCTATGTAAAGTCACTGTCAGGATTTATTGAGTCCACTTGCCCAATGCTTGGACTTTGGCGAAGCATGCATCAGGTGGTATAATGCCAGAGTTGCCAATGAGAGAGCTGTGCAAAGTCCACTCCTTCAAAAGGAGGAACAAGATGACGGGTAATGACCTGAAGATGCAGGTTTTGAGTGAGACGAACCCACCAGTGCTGGAGAAGACGCACTTGTCCTTCACTTGTCTGCTTAAGTGGGCCACTTTATTTTCATGAGAAAACATTCAGATTTGGTGATGTCAAGGTGCAGGGAAGAGGTAAATGTTGGTTCACTCTAGCTGAATACTTAGGCTGGCTCTGGATTAAAAGAAATGTATTTTGTATCGAATATCCAGGCTATGAACCACACTACCCTGGTACTTTTTCTTGAACATTTTCTGCTTTGATCTGTCCTTTTCGCACCTTACGCTCACACTTCACACTTACGTTCTCTTTGTATCCTTCTATGTCTCTAGTTTCCCTCTCCCCTGACTGTCTGAAGAAGGGTCTCAACCTGAAACGTCTCCCATTCCTCCTCTGAGAGATGTTGCTTGTCCCACTGAGTTAACGGCCTGTCCCACTGTACGAGGTAATTCAAGAGCTCTCCCGAGTTTTTAAAAAATCAAACTCATGGCAGGTACGTAGAATGTAATTAGCGGCTAGGTCGGAGCTTGTGGATGTCTCGTAGCGGCTCGTAATGCTAACGGCAGGTACTCTGGGGAAACGCTGTAACTAGTGACGTTTTTTTCAGCACCGTGAAAAATGTCCACGAGAGCCCCGAGTACCTACGATCGGCTCTTACCATAATTCTCCGAGTTCGAATCAGGGGAAACTCGGGAGAACTCTTGAATTACCGTGTACAGTGGGACAGGCATTTTGTGTCTATATTTGGTATAAACCAGCATCTGTAGTTCCTTCCAACCCTTGCAATCCTTGTTTGACTGGTATTGCTCTCTGAAAGGCACAAAAGGATGCAAAAGGATATAGTTCATTTGATGTCACAAAGTTATCTACAGCAATAAAACCTTCTGCAGTGTAATATAGGAAACACAGTGGCCATTGTTTAACACAGTAAGATTGCAGAAACAGCAATGTGATTATGGCTGGTAATCTATTTTAGTGATACTAGCAGAAACCTGCATACAGTATGTTGATCAGGGCACTGAGGAGAGTAGTTTTACTCCTTGTAAAGGGGCAGGCTGGCCTTGGTTTAACCTGGCCTCTGAAATTTAGGATTGCAATTCAGCCCCCCCCTTCTGTATTGGTACCATCTGTTGCGGTTTGAATTGTGTGCTCTAAATCTTTTTCATATGGTTTCAGACCAGGGAGATCCCAGCTGTCTGTAGTTGGAACCAGTTTCTGCTTACTTTCCACTGTTAAGTGTTTGAATGTGTTTTATAATGCTTGGGAATTTTGCCTGCTGTCAATTTCCTGCTGACCTACGTTGATTTGGTCTTTAAATCCTTTTACGTAGGCATGCTCTGTTTCTGCAACGGACTCCATCCTGTGAATCCTCTCAAAACTCTGCACTTCCTCAATTCTAGGCTCTTGTCTTTCCTTTGTCTAAACCCCCCTCCCAATGATGTTGCCTTGCGTTGGTTTTGCCTTCAACTCCTGTAATTAACTTGAGCTTCCTATTGGGATCACGCCCATCACAACCATGAGTCTTCAGGCAATTTGATTTGCCCCAAGTAATGTTTGGAAATACTGAGAGCACTGGATGCAACAAATGACCAGGCAGCATCCCAACTGTCGTACTGCCGTCCTGAGCTCCAGAGCTAGTTTCACTTCTGGCCAAGCTGTTCCACTAGAGTTATAACACAGATATCTACCCAACAATGGATAATTGCCTAAAAATACACAGTGCTGGAGTAACTCAGTGGATCAGACAGCATCTCTGAAGAACATCTATAGGTGATGTTTTAGGTTGGGACCATTCTTCTAGACAGTTGTTGCCTTGGTAAAATGTCCCACTTACGAAGAGCAGGAAAAATCAAATTTGTCCAATTCCAATCATTATCAAATTAAATGAATCTGCCTTCAAAGATGCTTTCAAGCAAATGTTACTCACCAGCATTTTGCACATCGTTACTCAGCTTGGATTTTGCCAGCGTCTACCTTGGATTTTGCCACTGTTATTTAGCTCCAGACCCCTTCACAGATTTGATCCAAAGATGGATCATGGGTTGGAGTTCCACTGGTGAAGTGAGAATGGTTGCCCCTTGCAATCAAGGCAGCATTTGTCCGAGATTGGCATCATGTATCCTGGTAAAGCCAGGATACTGTTTACCATATATATTAAATGTTTGGAAGAGGGAATTAGGAGCAACACTAGCAAGTTTGCGGATGACACAAAGCTGGGTGGCAGTGTGAACTGTGAAGAGGATGTTAGGAGGTTGCAGGGTAACCTGAACAGGTTCAGTGTGTGGCAGATGCAGTATAATATAGATAAATGTGAGGTTATTCACTTTGGTGGCAAAAACAAGGGGGCAGATTATTATCTCAATGGGGTTAGGTAAGGGGGAGGTGCAGCAAGACCTGGGTGTCCTTGTACACCAGTCACTGAAAGTTGGCGTGCAGGTACAGCAGGCAGTGAAGAAAGCTAATGGAATGTTGGCCTTCATAACAGGAGGATTTCAGTATAGGAGTAAAGAGATTCTTCTGCAGTTGTATAGGGCTCTGGTGGGAGCACAGCTGGAGTATTGTGTACAGTTTTGGTCTCCTAATTTGTGGAAGGACATCTTTGTGATTGAGGCAGTGCAGCGTAGGTTCACGAGATTGATCTCTGGGATGGCGGGACTGTCATATGAGGAAAGATTGAAAAGACTAGGCTTGTATTCACTGGAGTTTAGAAGGATGAGGGGCTGATCTTATAGAAACATAAAATTATAAAAGGACTGGACAAGCTAGATGCAGGAAAAATGTTCCCAATGTTGGGCGAGTCCAGAACCAGGGGCCACAGTCTTAGAATAAAGGGGAGGTCATTTAAGGCTGAGGTGAGAAAAAACATTTTCACCCAGAGAGTTGTGAATTTATGGAATTCCCTTCCACAGAGGGCAGTGGAGGCCAAGTCACTGGATGGATTTAAGCGAGAGTTAGATAGAGCTCTAGGGGCTAGTGGAGTCAAGGGATATGGGGAGAAGGCAGGCACGGGTTATTGATAGGGGACAATCAGTCATGATCACAATGAATAGAGGTGCTGGCTCGAAGGGCCGAATGGCCTCCTCCTGCACCTATTTTCTAAGTTTCTAAAGCCATTGGGAGTCAAGAAGAATAATTGAGCCATTGGAGTCTTACATTGCTCAAAGGAAGATGGTTATGAATGAGAGAGAACAATCATCCCAAGACCAAGAACACACCTGCAGTCCTTCATCAGTGACCTCTCCATCCTTCATGAGGGAAGATGTGGGAATTATTGCGATGATTCGGATGCTCGATGCCATTTGCATCTCCTCAGCAAATGAAGCAGAGCATTCCTGAATGCAGCAATATCTAGACAACTTTCAGGTTGAGCTGGTAAGTGTCAAGTAAGAGTTCCACCACAAAAGTGTCAGACAGTGACTATCTCCAAGAAAAACTCTGAACAAATACTGTGCCTACAACAGTAGATCAGAAGCTGGTTCTCCTGCTTTGTCCCAGGCTAATTTCCCAACATCCCAAGGCTTTCCATTATCTCCAAAAAACAAGTCATGAGTGTAATGGAACACGCTCCGCTTACCTGGTGAATGCAGCTCCAACTACAATTGAAACTCAACACCATACAGGAGAAAATGTACCAGGTGATTGAGGCCATCTCAAATTTCTATTCATTCCATTGTCATGGAATAGCTGGAGTGTGCACTACCTCCTGCAGGTTTCTGTCAGGAAGCTTGACACAATTCAGAGGAAGTTATTCTGGCCATGCGCAGCTGAAGGATCAGGAGGCCAAACTCAAGACCCGGGCCAGCTGATTGCAGGCGAGCCGTTCTCCCTGTGGCCAAATAAAGACCTGGCTGATCGCTGATTCAGGGGGAGCCCACCGAGTTGGTCCCCTGATCGTTTTGCTTGGCAGACTGGCAGCCTGGAAGGGGAAGTCTGCTGAGCTGGCCCCTGCTCATCCCCTGAAGACCAGAGACCGGGAGGATGGAACCGGTGATGGTGATGATGATGATCAGTCGGAGAGGAGTGGGAACCGGGGTCTGGCCTACCAGGCCCTGGTGTTAGGTTATGGGAGGCTCCCCCAGGGAAGAAAGGTGTACGGGCAAGGAGAGGGATGTGGCATCCAAGGAAGGAGATGGCTGGAGGCCCACAACTGGAGACTGGGACTTGCCTGGAACAGCACAGCTCATAAGAACTAGAGCGTGGACTTTGAAACATGCCTCTTTCATGTGGGCTCACTAGACTATTTTTTTACACTTGCTAATTGAGAATTGGGGATATTGAAATATTCTACTGGACTGTTTGCAAGTAACAAAGAATTTCACTGTGTTAGCACTTCACACATGTGACAGTAAAAGCACCATTGACCATTGCTTGATGGCAGTCTGTTACTCCCAACTCAGAGGATATACCATCAACAGTGCTCAGCCCACTCTTTAACCATCAAGATTCAAGAGTGTTTATTGTCATGTGTCCCAGATAGGACAATGAAATTCTTGCTTTGCACAACAGAATATAGAAGGCATGAATACACAACAGAATATAGAAGGCATGAATACAGAACAGATCAGTGTGTCCATATACCATTGTATAAATATATACACACATGAATAAATAAAACAGATAAAGTGCAAATAAACAGATAATGGGCTATTAATGTTCAGAGTTTTGTTTGAGTTGAGTTCAATAGCTGATGGCTGTGGGGAAGAAGCTGTTTCAGAATCTGGCCGTTGCAGTCTTCAGGCTCCTGTACCTTCTACCTGAAGGTAGCGGGGAGATGAGTGTGTGGCCAGGATGATGTGGGTCCTTGATGATGCTGCCAGCCTTTTTGAGGCAGCGATTGTGATAGATCCCCTCGATGGTAGGGAGGTCAGAGCCGATGATGGACTGGGCAGGGATGGACTGGGATGATGGACCATCTCCTCAAACTGTGGCATCCACCCCTGAGAGACAATGGTAGGGGGCACATGGGACCACCACCAGGTCTTGCACCATTCTGACGTACCTTGAACAGAAGGTCTGCTATGGTTCAGGAAGGTAGCTCATTCATTATCTTCTTGAGGACAATCTGGGATGGGCAACAGATGCTGGCTGTCAGATCCTAGAAAAATAAACACCTTTTGGCCTCACTCGCCATTTGTCCCCTCTGGTCTGTTCTTTTGCCATCTACCCCACTGTTACTTAATGTGATCCTGTGAGATGCCTTGAGATGCGTCACCACATTGAAAAGCGCTAGGTAAAATATATTGAGCAAAACACAAACTGCTTGTGGAACTCAGCAGGTCAGACAACATCCGTGGAGGGAGATGGATGGATAACGTTTTGGGCTGGGACACTTATTTATACAACATCTCAAGTTGGGACGTTTCTTCCACCGTCCACTACAGAGAGGGTTCACCAGACTGATTCCTGGGATGGCAGGACTTCCATATGAAGAAAGACTGGATAGACTCGGCTTGTACTCGCTGGAATTTAGAAGATTGAGGGGGGATCTTATAGAGAAGATTGTTCCTGATGTTGGGGAACTCCAGAACAAGGGATCAGAGTTTAAGGATAAGGGGGTAGTCTTTTAGGAACGAGATGAGAAAATCATTTTTCATACAGAGAGTAGTGAACCTGTGGAATTCTCTGCCACAGAAGGTAGTTGAGGCCAGTTTGTCGGCTATATTTAAGAGGGAGTTAGATGTGGCCCTTGAGGCTAAAGGGATCAGGGGGTATGGAGAGAAGGCAGGTACAGGATACTGAGTTGAATGATCAGCCATGATCATATTGAATGGCAGTGCAGGCTTGAAGGGCCGAATGGCCTACCCCTGCATCTATTTTCTATGTTTCAGATTCAGAGGCTGAGGAAGGGTCCCGACCCAAATGTTGCCTGTTCATTTCCTCCACACATGCTGCCAAACCTGCTGAGTTCCTCCAGCACTCTTTGTTTTGCTCAAGATTCTAGTATCTGCAATTCCTTGTGTCTCCATGTAAAATATATTGCCTGGTTTTAAAAATGTCCTTTTAGATAATTCATACGGGCCTCTCCATGGCAACAGTCCAGATGTTTTTATTGAGGGATTTGAGAATAATGCTTCACAGAGTATTGCAGCTTATACTGTATGTGCAAGCTGTTCTACATTTGCACAAAATGTTCTTCCTACTCATTTTCTCTGCCACCATCCGCTCACTTCCTGCACAGCCCCCCTCAAAAAGAAAACTTCTCTGCCTTAAATTACACCCTTAGGAAAGAATCTGGAGAACCAAAATCCATGGACAGCTGTGAACTTTAAATTCGTAACCCTCGCGTCACCTCTAGCCATTTGCTTTTACGCAGAATACTGCCATGAGTTACAATTGCTTTCAGATCATTTCTGAACCGAATCCCACAAAGATTCTGTAGATATCTTATTTCCAACTTGTTTATACTTTTTTTCCACGTAAGATGACTTATTTACAACTTGTTTATGCTTTTTTTACACAGAACAACCTAATAAATGTAAAGGTGCAGTGGTAGCACTGCTGCTCACAGCGCCAGAGACCTGGGTTTGATCCTGTCCTTGGGCGCTGTCTGTGTGGAATTTCCCTGTGACCACATTTGGTTTCCTCCGGCTGTTCCGGTTTCCTCCCACATCAAAAAGATGTGTAGGTTAATTGACCTCAGTAAATTGCCTCTAGTGTGTCGGGAGTGGATAACATGGAACTAGTGTGAACGGGTGATCGATAATTGGCGTGGACTCGGTCGGCCCGAAGGACCCCTTTTTGTGCTGTATCTCGAGATTAAACAAAAGTAAACAACAATGTGTACGTGTGTGTAAATGTGTTAGGGCACTTTACAAAAGGATAAACTGAAAAGGTTTGGTTGTGAAAATCTTTTAATGTCAGGATGTCCCATTAAACAGCCAATGAAGTCGTATTGAAATTTGCGGACAGCAATCATAGGTTGCCCATGCGCTAAGTGACCAGGTAAATCTATTTGGTTGTAGCTTAATGGATACATATTGGCCCATGACACTGGGCTTAACCGTGCTACCCTCTGGAATGGTTCCACAGGGAGCAGGTAAGCTTTGGCGTAAGATCCCATTTGAAAGATGGCATCTTTGATGGGGTGACAATCCCTTTGTTCTGCAGCAGCATGAATTAGTACATTCAATCTTTGAAGTGGGACTTGTATATGATTCCATCCTATTCGGGTCAGCGAGTCGCCAATGATTTTTGTTGTAGATTCCTGTTTGTGTATTGATTTTTTTTTTTAATGAGGGTTTTTTTTTTATGTTAGAGAAACACCTTCCAAGTGGTTTTGGCTTCTGATGAATCCAGTTCCTACGCTGTTCTTCTGTACCCTGAAGGTGGTTTGCAGTTTTACAGCACGCAACACAAAACGCTTAATAACATTGACTTGGAGCTGCCAGCTCGCGTGGGCTTTAGCAGTGGAGAAAGGAGTTTATTTTTCATTACCCTGGAGGGCTCATCCTATGCTGTTACATCTGACAACGAAGAATCTGTTCAAAACCTCCACCAGTAAGCATAATTACCATTTCCTAATCTGAAACGTATCCGTTGATTTCTCTGAGTAAATATTTGGAAAGGGAAAGCATCAGCAGGGAAAATGATAACTATTTTGTAACTCTTCTGAAGAGCTAGTGCAGGGTTATTGGGTGAAGAGTCTGTAGTTGTATTCAATCTTTCTAGCTTATGCTTTTTCTTTACTTATAAATTATGCTGTTAAATGGTGAAGTAGAAATGTTCCTGTTCCTATTAGTGAAGTTTGCTGAACATTATTTAAACCTTAAAAAATATACAAAGTGCTGATGTAACTCGGCTGGTCAGGTGGCATCTCTAGAGTACGTTTCGGGTTGGGACCTTCAGTCTGATTGTGCTGGAGAAGGGAGAAATCGAGAAGAGAGGTGGGGCAGGGACAAAGCCTGACAAGTAACAGGTGGATATGGGTGGGGTGGGGAGATTTTAATAGGCAGATATGTTGGACAGAGATGAGCAGTCGTTAAGTGTGAGATAAGGATCGAAGAGGTGTGACGTGGAGCCGGAGGAAGGAACATAGATAGAAGGAGATGTGAAGGAGGAAGAAGGGGTGAATGGATGTGAATTATTTAAATAAATCTTGTTTGCTGTCTAATATATAAGGGTAATGAGACGCTGGCTGGGTCTGGAAGCAGATGATTAAGGATGAATCCAACTGAGGTGTTATATCAATATTTCAAAGATACATTTTATTCAGAATAAAAATATATACAAAACAAAAAAATCTTAGTGCCTATAAATTCAATATTGCTGGTATTATATCTAGTAGTGCTGGCACTTCTGGTTTCCTTTCCACATCACAACACTGGCACTCATCTGCCCTCCTGGGTTAATGTCCCTCCCTTGTTTGAGGGGTGTTTCCACTGGACTCCAGCTGAGGTGTGAATGATGTTTAAAAGAGGAGAGGTGGAGGAGATGGAAAAACTGTTCCTTCAGGTGTGGAATCCCAGAATGAGGGGCAATTGCCTTAAAATTAGGCTGATATTTGGAATCACTTCACACTGGAAACCTGGGATACTTTTTCCCCATGAAACTATTGAGGCTTGGGTCAGGGTGGGGAGCGTGCAAGCAATGTACGGCGAGAGTCAAAACTGAGAATTTTTCTTAGCAAAGGACATTATCTTCTGGAAGACCAGGGAGTCATGACGGAGCTTTCCCGTTATCTGATTGAATGATAGAAAAGGCTTGAGGGGTCGGATGTCTGTCATTATATTTACTATTTATACTAGACCACTTTTTTTGTGTAATGAACATTTCCAACAGAATGTCTGCACATCCTGTGCATGGTTGTTTATATTGGCAATTTTCCATGGGTTAGCTAAGCTTGTGAATATGGATAGCTATTGTTATTTATTGTATATGCAGCTGTGATGCATAGTAAAGAGACAGCCATGAAAGATGGTGCTTCCCAACTGTTTAATTCATTATTTCAGTAGGAACTGTATGTTTCCCACAGGGACATTTCTTCAAGGATGTTTGTGTGATCCTGCAATATGTATGATAGGATTGAGTAATAATGCTATCTATAGGATAATAGATTATGCTTTTTTGCTGATAGTTGACCTTTCCAAATTTGCAGAAAAGCTAACACTTGTGAATGTGTTGGGGTAAAGACTAAAAATAATTTTGTATGAACATTTGTACATTGTTTTAAAGTTGAGTAAAATGTTAGATGTTTTTCTTGTGGGTGAATATACTGGATGGAGAAAATCTTGTTACTGCATTGATATCTTTAATTGGAAGCTGTTCCAAGTTTCTTTTCACTACGAATAGGAGATATTTTCTTCAAATCTCTGTTTCCTGCTATTAAAACCATTTCCTCCACCCTGAAAGCGGTTGTAAATCCGTTGTTTAAAAAACCCACTAATTATCTTCAAGTTTCTGATTCTGCGGTTTTGCAATTGTGGGTTTCCATAGATTTCTGATAACTACAGTCTGGTTCAACCTCAAAGCTGATAATTGACTTGGTTCTCATATTTGTTGAGCTGTCCACAGTCACCACTATTATACATCTTTCAGCAAACACCAGCAAAATACCATGATGAAAGAAGAAATCGAGGTCAAATGGAAACCACGATATTGTGGGCTCGAGGGTGAAACAGTGGTGCAGCTGGTAGAGCTGCTGCCTTACAGTGCCAGAGACCTGGTTTGATTCTGGCCTCGGGTGCTGTCCATGTGTAATTTCCAAGTTCTCTTGCAGCTGTGTGGGCTTCCTCCGGGTGCTCCAGTTTCCTCCCGCATCCCAAAGACGTGAGGGTCTGTAGGATAATTGGCCTCTAAAATTTTCCCCAATGTGTTTGGAGTGGACGAGAAAGTGGGATAACAGAACCAGTGTAAACGGGTAATCTGTGGTTGGCGTGGATTTGGTGGGCCTGTTTCCGTGATGTATCTCTAATCTAAACTAAACAATACTATATAGACAATAAAATCCAGGATGTAAAAATTGAATATGAAGAGGTTGGAAATGAAGTAAGATAAAATATAAATATCTAACAGAAATATCATATCTGAGAGAAAACCACCAAGAAATGCACAAACTAATGAATAACAGCAACATGGTAGAAGTATTGACTGATTTTGCTTCTGTACTTACCACAAAGTGTAAAAAGGTGGTCATGACATTCAAAAAAGAAATCATGAATGATATAGACATTTAGTGAGGTCGGGGTGAGAGAGATGACTAGTATGCTAATCTGCATACATTACCTCATTTGGATGCATAAGTATTGAAAGTTAGGGAAAAGAACACAGCGGGGGATATTGTCAGGGATAGTTAATCAGCAAATGTGATTGTTGTATTTAACAAAGCAGGCAGAACAAACTTGGGTACCCATTGGTCAATCAAGTTAACATTGGTGGTTGGAGAGATGATGGCTTCTTTAAGCAAAGATGTAATAGAAAAATATAATGAAGACCAGTCACTTTGTTTCAAAAGGGAAGGTATTGCTTCACCGATCTTCGTCAGTTCTTTAAAGAATAGGGTAGGTTGGTGTATTAGGCTGAATGTAGTTAGACATCCATTGGACATAACTAAGAATAGCACGGAGAAGCGAGGAACTGTAGATGTTGGTTCACAAGAAAGGACACATTGTGCTGTCGTAACTCAGCGCCAAGTTACTGCAGTGCTTTGTCATAGCTTGGAGAATCCGAGTAATAAAACTGATGTGAAGCTGATTACAGAGCAGGACCCATTAGGTGGGGAGGGGTTAAGCATGGCTACTCAGACTGATGAAAGGTAGCAAGTGTTGTTCACGCAGGGAATGCAGCTGGGTCCACCTACGTTCACTGTTCACATTAATGATTAGGATTTGGGAATTGGAAGAAGCATTAGCTGTGTTTATGTATGCAGCAGAGAAAATTGCTCAAATGTTAAAAAAAAAGTAGCAATTGCATTTGTAAAACTTGGCCTTCATCTTGTATCTCCCAAGCCTTGACAGACACTTCTTACCAGTTGATATCTGGGGTGGTGTCAGCAGGAAAAGGAGGCAATAATGGGAGAAGGTAGTCGCCCCCCCCCCCCCCTAGAAGTGCACCCTCTTCGTAACTTCTTGACTTAACGTGATTATTTCTCATGTCATTTCAGCAGTCTGAGAGCATGTTATGTGCACTTTCACAGCAATTATTTTAATTGTGTGAGAACTACTCTTTTGTGTAAACATTGCGACTCTAAAATAATTAAACTACATTAGAAAAAAAGATTAAAATATTGTATTAAATTCCGGTCAAAACGCAGAACCTGAGACTAGCTGTTTCCCAGATAGCGGTTTTAAAGGCAGTTGTGCCATTTGAAGCAGGACGTACTGTTACTAAGATAACATTTGATACTAGATTGCAATGTATGAATATTGATGAGAATATTCAGGGAAAGAATAATAATGTACCAGCACTAACAATTTGTAGGTTATTTCAATATGCAATTTGAAAGAAAGAATAAGTAGACCACCTACTGATTGGGTTAAATGAAATACTTTTTTTCACCACTCTCAAAGATTGCCTGGCATATTCAAATTTTAGTTTTTAGGAAGCATGCCCCATAATGGATTTTGAAAAAAATTGTCAGTTGGTGTGAGAAGAAAAATATCCTAGGGAGACGGGTGGAGAGGCAGTACAAGGTTCTTGCTTGGGGGGAAGGAGTTGACTGGTCAACATCTGTGCTCTGTATTTCTAACACTAGAAACATAAAGGGTAAGACTACAACATGTAATTACTTTGACTGTTCTTCTCTTTAATATTAGTATTGTGCGTACGGTAATTAACTAGTTTACTGGAAAACATTTTTAATTTTTAATTGTTTTTAATTGAGCAATTGATTTTTTTTTATTGTCCTCTAGCTAGTTTGGGTTAATATGTTGCTTGCTTCTTTCAAAGTTAAAAACAAAATGTACTTTGTTTCTCTTAAGTTTATCCAAAATTTGTTTCCATAGAGATGGTAATTCTGGAGAACGAGGAGTTTGGATCTTCCATCTGGGGAGTTCTTCTAGCCACACCATCGTACCCGCCAGTGGTGGGACACTCCGTCTTGAAGACCCCGTCCTGAACACTTTTAGTACTGCTTCAACTGTGGACCACCAGAAGAATTATTTTCTGGATATAACTGAGAATGGCGCAGACCTGAATAATGATTCCACTGAAGAAGAACAGAAAGTCGAAACCATGGTAGCCTACAAGTCCACGTCGGAGCAGAATCCAGAAGAGTCTCACATTGTGGACCAAGCTCCAGTTGTGGCTGTGAACCCTGTCCAATACCGGCGTCCACAATTTCCCCATCAAAGTGTTGAGCTGTTGGATACAGAGTTGGATGTGACTGGAAATGGTATGAGAATATTGGCAAGAGTTCCCATTCATTAATTTTACAAACATTTCAAGATTTTTTGTTAGACAACTGTATTTGTTGTCATTGGCTATTAGGTGGGTTTATGGCATTTGCCAATGTTAGTGTGTAAAACAAAGTACTGCACCCTGTGATAAATGAGTGAGATATTGTGAGATTGCATTACGGCTCACGGCCCTTCAGGCTGCAGTAGGTTCCCGACCCAAAATGTTGTCTGCCCATTTCCCTCCATAGATGCTGCCTGTCCCACTGCGTTCTTTGATTTATGCTCAAGATTCCAGCATCTGCAGCCTCTTGTATCTCCTCCTGGTTCTCCATTAACATTGCAAGAAACAAAAACAAATGCTCTGATCCATCCTATTGCATAAAATAAGTTGTTAAGGCAAACAATTAATCGCAGGACCTTTTAAATTAGATTGTTCTAATTCCTGACTTCAAATTCAACATCTATGTCCAGAAGAGCCGTAGTGAAACAGTGGAATCCTACAACACTTGTTAAAGGGTTTTTAAATGTTAAGAGTATTGGGACAATATTTCCCAATTAGGGTCATTTTGCTCTCGAGAACTTCATTCAGCAGTGGTTGGTGGTGATTGGAAGTTGAATTGTCTGGAAGGTTCAGCCACTGAAATCCCTTGAGGGCTGCACAGTGTGGCAGCTGGAGTTGCTGCCTTACAGCGCCAGAGACCTGTTGGATCTTGTCTATGGGTTCCATGTAAGGAGTTTGTACATTCTCTCCTGTGTGGGATTTCACCGGGATCTCCAGCTATCTCCCACACTCCAAAGACATACAGGTTTGAAGGCTTGGTAAAATTGTAAATTGTCCCTAGCGTGTGTATCTCTAAAGCTTCTCTTTCCATTTCTGCCAGTTTTTACATACAATACGGAGAGGCAGCTGAGGTGCAGCAACAATCATCACATCTGCTCCGCTCATGGCCAATGCAGAGACCACGCCGCGGGCTTCTGTTGCCATTGCAAACCTGGCTATTATGGCAATGGCAAACAGTGCATCTCGGAGGGTGAGTCTGCTCGCATTACTTCCTCCAACTGGATCTCTGTACAGTGTGGGGAAGGGTCATTCTCTATGATTTATGACTTAAACCGAGGGGTGCTGGTTCATCATTTTGAAATCGGGAAGATTATTACAAGGTGATATCCTGATCTTGGTTGTGAACTCATTTCACACTTGAGACCCCAAGACAGACACAGGTGTTTGATTATAATGGAATATGGGAACCATATTTAACCTTGCTAAACAAAATCATAATTTTTAGTCTTAAATTCTATTTGTCTCCAGACATTCTTTTGTGGGAGGGATTTGAATCTAATCTTACATTATATGATGTCCACCGTGCATGTTCCAAAAAGGATCATAGGGCAATATAGGGTCATAGAGTCTTACAGCATCAACCTTCAGACCAACTTGCCCATGCTGACCAACATGCCCCATCTACACTAATCTCACCTGGCTGCGTTTGGCCCATGTCCCTCTAAACCTATCCTATCCTCTGCTTCCTTCCATGAATCCAATTTGCCATCCATTCAACTATCTCTCCTTGGATCCCATGCGATCTAAGATTGGGAGGAGAATGCTCTGGATTACATTGTTTCTGCCATTTCTTCCCCTGTCACTGCAGTCCCCTCACCACTACCTAATATAGATTAATTTACACCAGGCCATAAGCTGGTTCCCTTCACACTTCCGCTGATGATCATTTGACCATCGGAATCATTTAAAAATAAATCTCCTTTAAGTTCTTCAGCCAAATAAATTCAAGAGCATGGTGTCCTACAGATTCCTTTTTATTTTGCATTATCAGGGACCCCACAGCGTGTGAACGGGAAGGTGAATGGAAAGATCTTTGTGGGAACCAACCCGGTGCCTGTCCAGTTTGAGGACATCGACCTTCATTCGTATGTGGTGGTGAACGATGGGCGGTCATACACGGCGATAAGCAGGATCCCCGCAGCCGTGGGATGGTCGCTTTTACCACTGTCCTCAGTTGGAAGTATAATTGGTTGGATGTTTGCTTTGGAGCAACCTAACTATGAAAATGGATTCAGTATTGTCGGTAAGTCGTTTCTGTAGCTGAAAATGTTTGTGAGAAATAATTTATTTTAATTGCACCACCATTGGCAACTGTGCCTTCCGCTCTCCAGGCTCAGGTATCTCCTACCTAAATATCTCTACCTCTACCAGCTCTTCCTCTTTACCATCTATATCTATATCATATATACCTATTAAAAGTCTGATTTTGTATGTGTGTGTATTTGTTTTGTTTGTGTATAATCACATCTTCTCAAAAAAAAATGACGCGCTAACGATAAAAGTTTTACATATTCCGGTCGAGATTTTTTCCGTGGAGTCCAAAATTGCCTATCTGAAAAATTCATGCTTTATTTCTTGAGTTATTAATGAAAATGTTCAAAAATCTGAAAAAGGTTTGGGGGAAAAACCCGCTGTCTTCTGGCTCGCACTGCGAGTGAAGTCTCCCTTCTCCCCGCCCCCCCCCCCCCCCCCGACCACTTTCCCCCTCCCTCGTATGCGGAGCCTGCCACCAGGAGCGAGGGAGTATTGCGTTCGGGAACCAGCCCTCCCCTGTGACAATGCACCCCCCCTCTCAAACTCTACCCCCCTCCCTCACTGCCCCTCTCCCGCTCCCTCTCTGTCCCCCACGCCTCCCGTGGGGGCTATGGGTAGGGGACGGGTGTGTTGGGGGAGCAGACGCAATGGGTCTGCAATTGGTCTAGTAACTATTAAAAGTCTGATCTTGTATGTGGATATGTGTGTTTGTTTGTGTGTTATTACATATTCGCCAAATATCTATGCGGTAACTATACCATTTTTATATATTCCAGTAGACATTGTTCCCGTGGAGTCCAAAATCTACTTATCTGAAAATGTCATGCTTAATTTCTTGACTTTTTTTGTTTTTGTTTATTTTTGTTAGAAGTAAGTACAATAGTGTGGTACTTGAGTACCACATACATACATATATTTCCATTCTTGTACACTTCGTACTTTTGATTTAATAATAAAAGAACAGTGAGAGAAAAAAGAAATAAAGAGTGTCGGAATAGATAGACAAGCGAGTAGGAACAGATAGCCAAAGAAATACAGGACAGAGATAAGAAGCTAAAAAGATTGAAAGAAAAGGAGAAAGTAAAGAAAAGGGCGATTAGGAGAGATCTACCTATTTCGTATTTTTGCCCATCCGTCACCCGGTTCTAAACCATTTAATTTCTTATGTTGCACCATCTGCTTGTAAAAAGTTGATAAAAGGAGACCAAGTCTTTAAGAATAGGTCTACTTTGCCTAGTAGGAGAAATCTCATTTCTTCAAGGTGTAGCATTTCAGACATGTTTGAAATCCACATTTTGAATGTTGGCGTGGTTGCGTTTTTCCAAAAATTTGAGTATGTTTTTTTTTCCTGTTATTAGGCCGTAATTAAGAAAAGCTTCTTGGAATATAGTTAGATTACTTCCCTCTTCCATTGATCCAAAGATAATCAGTTCTGTATTGGGGTTCAATTTTGTGTTAAATAGTTTTGTAAAAATTCCAAAAATTTCATTCCAAAATTTATACAGTTTTATACAAGAGACAAAGGAATGTGCTATAGTGGCATTTTGAGTTAAACATTTGTCGCAGATGGTGGAAACATTTGAAAATATTTTATTCAGTCTAGTTTTCGAATAATATAGTCTATGTAAAATTTAAATTGAATTAGGTTATGTCTTACATTAATTGAACATTTATTTACATATAATACATTTTTTCCCATCTATTGTTTGGCATTTTTATCAATAACTCTTGTTCCCAGTCCCTTCTAATTGCCTCTGTCATTGGTGTTTCTATATTTAGAATTGTATTATATAAGTAAGATATTAAATTGCTTGATTCTGCCTTTCTATTAATTCCTTCCTCCAATAAATCTGGGGTTATAGTTTGATATCCTTGTATATATTTTTTCAAATAATCTTGAATTTGAAGATATTTGAAATATTGATGACTTTTCAAATTATATTTTAGTTGTAATTGTTGGAATGATAAACGTTTTCCCATTTCATACATATCTCCCATCATTTTAATTCCTATTCTTATCAATGGATAAACGTTTTATCAATAATGGATGGTTTGAATGAGGGATTATTGGCTATTGGAGAAAAAAGCGATATTTTTCTTAATTTTAAAGTTAGTTTTATTTGTTTCCAAGTTCGTATTATGCTGTGAATAATTGGATTTGTCTTATATTATATTGTTCAGTTTCATCGGGGGAAAAAGAATCGCTCCTGTATTATAAGGGGAACAATCCTCTTTCTCCATTCTCATCCAATCTACCTGTTGGGCAGAACTGTCCAACCAATAGATTATATTTTTAATATTCACTGCCCAATAGCAATACAATGTTAGGAAGTGTCCCCCTGATTCTTTAGATTTACACAAGTGTTTTTTTGTTTTTTTAATTCTGTGTGATTTATAATCCCATATGAAGTTTATAATATCAGAGCCTAGTTTTTTAAAGAATTGTTTAGGTAAGTATATTGGTATTGATTGAAATAGGCACAATATTTGTGGTAAGAAGATCATTTTTATCGCGTTTATTCTGCCTATTAAGGACATCGGCAGTGTTTTCCAAAATTTGATCAACCCATTTAATTTAGTTAATAAAGGCATATAGTTTGCGTTGAGTAATGATTTATATTTCCTAGTGATTTGGATACCCAAATACTTAAATTTTTCTGTTGCAATTCTAAAGGGGAATTTCAACAAATGTGTCGGCTCTTGAGGTTTTATCGTCATAATTTCGCTTTTATTCCAATTTATTCTATATCCTGAAAAAGAACCAAATTCCTCTATTAAGTTTAGTATATTTGGTATGCTAATTTGCAAATTTGTAATATATCGTAATGTGTCGTCTGCATATAATGAAATTTTATTATTTGAGTGTTTGGTATTATATCCATGAATATTCAGATGACTACATATACTTTCTGCTAAAGGCTCTATCACTAGTGCAAATAGCAGGGGCGATAGTACGCACCCCTGCCTATTGCCCCTTGCTAATTGGAATTTCGGGGATAATATATTATTAGTCAGTATTCTAGCCGTCGGCTTATCATGTAATAATTTTACCCATGAGATAAAGTTATCTCCCATGTTAAATGTTTGCAATACTTTGAATAAATATTGCCATTCTACTTGATCGAAAGCTTTTTCTGCATCCAATGAAATAATTGCTAGTTCTTCTTCAGTATTATGTGAGTACATTATATTAGACAGCCATCTCAAATTGTTAAACGAGTATCTCTTTGGTATAAACCCTGTTTGGTCCGGGTTTATTAGGTAGCTAAAATATTTACTCGATCTTCTCGCTAGGGTCTTTGATCTGTATTTAGGAGTGCAATAGCTCTATATGAGCCTGGGTCGTCTAGATCTTTATCCTTTTTTGGTATAAGTATAATCATTGACTCAGTGTTTCTGGTAGTTTATTTTCTTTAAAAGCATATATATAGATCTTGCAGGCGTGGGGAAATTATCTCATAGAATCTTTTATAGAATTCATTACTAAAGCCATCTGGTCCTGGCATTTTGCCATTCTTCAACAAATTTATTGTTTCTTCTATTTCCTGTAGTGAAATCTGGGCTGCTAATCCCTCTTAGAAACATAGAAACATAGAAATTAGGTGCAGGAGCAGGCCATTCGGCCCTTCGAGCCTGCACCGCCATTCAATATGATCATGGCTGATCATCCAACTCAATATCCTGTACCTGTCTTCTCTCCATACACCCTGATCCCTTCAGCCACAAGGACCACATCTAACTCCCTCTTAAATATGGCTAACAAACTGGCCTCAACTACCTTCTGTGGCAGAGAATTCCACAGATTCACCACTCTCTGTGTGAAAAACGATTTTCTCATCTCGGTCCTAAAAGACTTCCCCCTTATCCTTAAACTGTGACCCCTTGTCCTGGACTTCCCCAACATCGGGAACAATCTTCCCTGCATCTAGCCTGTCCAACCCCTTAAGAATTTTGTAAGTGTAAATCTTGTTCCACCATATTTAATTTTGGAAGATTACAATTGTCTAAGAAATTTGTAATTTGAGTATTATTTGCAGAGGTTTTCGATGTATATAAATTTTGATAAAATTGAGCAATCTTTTATTAATATCTTTAGGTAGTGTTAGTAATTCCCCTTTGTCTGATTTAATTTTAGTAATTGTATTTTCTGTTTCCCGTTTTTTCAGTTGGTGTACTAAGAGTTTATGTGGTTTATCACCAAATTCGAAAATTTCTTGTTTTGTAGTTTGAAATAATCTTATTATTCAGGCCGATAAAATTTTATTTAATTTATATTTTAGTATTGTTATCTTATTATGTTCATCTATAGTTGGTTCTTTGGCATTTTCTAAATCTAATTGTCTAATTTCTTGTCCAAACTGCAATTGTTCAGTATTCTTTTTATTTTGGAAAGCTTGATATGAGATTATAGTTCCTCTAATAAATGCCTTAAAAGTTTCCCATAATAAGGAGGGTGAAATATCTGGTGTATCATTTGTCTCAAAAAAGAATCCCATCTGCTCTTTTAAATATGTACATCCTTATGAGTTGTTTAAGATTTGGGGGTTAAACCTCCAAAACGATTTTTTTATCGGGCATTCCATCTAATTTTAAAGAAAAAGTTAGCGGGGAATGATCAGAAATAATACTATTAAGATATTTAGAATTATATGTATATGGAATTAGTTCGTGTCCACTAAGAAGTAATCAATACGTGAATATGTTTTATGTACCGTTGAATAAAATGAATATTCCCTACCTACTGGGTTAGCGATCCTCCATACATCTGTTATGTTGGTATTTTTCATGTATGTATTTAGGAGTTCATTAGTTTTAGATTTTATGTTAATCCTTTTTTGTTTTGCTGATTTATCCAGATATGGATCTAAAACACAATTCAAATCTCCCCCTATTATCACATTTTGATTGTTAAGTTCCGTAATTGTATCCAAAATTTTACTAAAGAATTGGGGGTTGTCAGAATTAGGAGCATAAATATTTATCAAAGTAAGTGGAGTAGAATAAATTTCTCCCGTGACTATGACATACCTCCCCTCTTTATCTGCTATGGTATGCTTTAATTTAAATGGTATACCTTTATGAATGATAATAGCCGTACCTCTAGATTTAGAAGTAAATGAAGAGTAGTATGTTTGCCCAATCCAATTTGCCTTCAATCTTATCTGTGTTTGATATTTCAAATGCGTCTCTTGTCAGAAAATGATATCACTGTTTAAGTCTTTTAATTGGGCAAAGATCTTACCCCTTTTAATTGGTTCATTAGCGCCCCTTATATTCCAACTACCGAACGTGATTCCTCCAGCTTTCTTTTGTTTATCGTCTTGCATTATGGATCATGTTAATACCTTTACTTCATATGGTGCAACCAAGAACCTCAGAACTCTAGGTGGAGGATAGTCATCCCCAGCTGTTAAGTTTTGTTGGCATCTCCCCTTCAGAATAGACCTTGAAAAAGACCAGAAAGTGTAGAGTCGTGAAAAGATACTTAACAAACAAAAAGTGATATTATAATATCCAAAAATAAAGATATTATAATTAAAAACAGACCACCAACAGGTGGTAGAAAAATTCTTGTTGACTTCCGTAGATGTCTTTATATGTTTCGCTCTGCCCCCTTGACCAGTTATTATTAATTGGAAGAGAGAGCGATACAAAGTTTTAAAAAATATATATATTTTTTTTAAAAATATATTTATAAATATATTAAAAATAAAACGCACTCACGCACTCCAATAGATAGATTAGAAATATATCTTCAAAGAGGAAAAACAAAATAAAAATGAGTTTCCGAGTGTATATATTATATGTACTATAACAGTAATTATGTTAATTATATATCCATATCTATCGATATGCCTAGATCTATTACAATTAAGTCTCAAACTTTTGTATCAGACAACAGCAGGTTCCAAGGGGTTAACCAGATTCAAACCCTTGGATAACTTCCAAGCATCCGAGTCTCCTCCCCCCTCTTTGCGCGCAATTTAGACTAAATCTACTATATCCATAAAATTTGTTAGTATGTTATTAGTACTTATCAATCATTTAACTCGTTATTCTTATATTTAGCAAGTAATTAACATCATGAGATAAACATCAGCCATTATTAAGCTATGCCTTAAGATTACACAATTTTATTAATTATATTTTATGTTAGTATGTAATTGTGTGTTTCTTAAATCATAAATTTCTATATACAAGTTCACTGATAATATTTTTCCATATTCTCAAGTTATTTTCCCCACCACAGTTTTTCTTCTTTGTCAATCCTTTGTTGAAGTGAAACATAAAATCCGACCTTGAGTTAACATTCCAAAGATAAAATGTTTAGACAACGTCTCGAGGAAAGTTCTCCATCTTAACCAGAGCAGTATTTTTTGTATGTTAAAAAAAAGAAACACAGTTCTTTCTTCGTCGTTTCTCATGATCAGTAGTCCTCCTTTGTGATACTTTGTGCGTAATTAAATGCCTCTTCTGGATCCGTGAATTCACGTTCAACATGGTTATAAGTAATTCTCAATTTCGCTGGATATACTATCCCATATCTTACTCCCGAGACCTCTTTCAGTAGCCTTCTCGTGTTTGTAAACTTGTCCCTCTTTTCCATGACTTCAGCTGGAAAATCACGGAAGTCTCCAAACATCAAATGCACACCATATGGAATCGTTTTCATAATTCCTTCCAGGGTTGAAATGTCATAGAATTTCAGAATAATCTGTCTTGGGAGGGGGGGGGGTGGGGGGGGCAGCCCAGTTGGGCTTGCTTGAACCTTACGTCGGACCCGGTGAGCCATATCTATTCTCGGGGCTTCAGGCAGCTTAAGTACTTGTTTGAGTAAGTTGGCAGCAAACTCCTGAAAGTTTTGTCCACTCTCCTTTCCTTCTTTTACTCCAACTACCTCAGGTTTTGCCTTCTTGATCTTACTTCCAAGTACACCCGTACATTTATGCTTTCATTCTTTTTTTAGCAAGCTCCCCTCCAGTGTTTTCTTGCTCCTTTTTTTTAGTCTCTTTATCTCCTTAGACAGCCATCTCAGTTATCGTATTATCCATTCCTCTTCCATAGCCGCCTCAGTAGACTTTAACATTGCATCCAGCTTTTTATTACAGTCCTTAGCAACCCGCTTAATTTTTTTGTTTAAATCCTCCTCAACCTCGACCACACGTTTGGTTAAGTCATCAATTTTCCCGGTCAGTGTATCATTACCTTGTTTAATTTTTTCAGCGAGGCTTTTGTCCAGCGCAACATTCCCCTCTTGTATCACTTTAGAAATAACTTCAGTGACTGAAGTTAATACTGACTTTTCCAATTGTTCCATATGCTCTTTGTACCATTTGAGGTAATTTCTGTAGAAAGATTTTGGAAGTCAGCTTCTTCTTCTGAGCTTCCAGCTGATGCTTGAGGGGATTGAGGAGTCTTTCCAAGTTTTTTCAAGTAGTCTCTTGTAGCAGGTCTTGAAGCAGGTTTTACAGGCTTCTGGCGAGTTTTCACTTTTTTCATTTAAAACTGCCGTTATTCTCTGTTATCAGCAGAATTTCTGATAACACACAATTAAATAGCAGCTCCGGTAGTATATTTTAGAACTCCCCCGTCTTCCCACTTGTATTTTAGCACATTAAAACATTCTTTCAGGAGCAGAGCAAAACAGCAGCGTCTCTCACCCCACCATTGACGCCGCCGGACTTATTACTGTTTAAAATGTTTAAAAATATGACAAAACTTTGAATTTAAAAACGACTACCTTTCGCTGATGAATCACAATGGGACTGCTCCACGCGCCATTCTTCCACGCGCTGCGAGTGACATCACCCCATCCACTCCCCCCCCCCCCCCCCCCCCCCACCCCCCCCCCCCCCCCCCCCCCCCCCCCCCCCCCCCCCCCCCCCCCCCTCCTCCCCCCCAATCCCCCCCCCCCCCCCCCCCCCCCCCCCGGTTATTCAAAAGACGCGGAAAAAATGAGCAAGTCGGGGGCCCTGTACTGGAGCCGCAGAACTCTCGGTCCTCGGGTCGTTGTCTCAGGTCGACGCCAGCCCACGACCTCTCTCCCTGCCCCCTCTTTAACTGCGCCTGTGCAGTTGGGGCCTATGCATGAGTGGATAGGGCGGGGATGGGGTAAAAGGAGCAAATGAATAATATTAAAATAATATCAAGGGGGTGGTTAGTGTGTGAGGGGGGTGATGGGTGATTAGTGTGTTTGTGATGCCGCAGGCTGCCCCCCCCCCCCCCGCAACCACGCATTGAGGGGACGAGACCCAATGGTTCCCACTTTGTCTAGTAACTATTAAAAGTCTGATCTTGTATGTGGATGTGTGTGTTTTTTAAATCTTCGCGAAAATCTATGTTTTTCCCGTGGAGTTCAAAACGCCTTAACTGAAAATGTCATGCTTTATTTCTCGAGTTATTACTGAAAATGTTTAAAAATATGACAAAACAAAATTTAAAAACGTGTGCCTTTCGCTGATGATGTCACAATGGGTCTGCTCTGCGTGCCATCTTCCACGTGCTGTGAGTGACCCCCCCCCCCCCAGTTATTCAAAATGTGCAGAAAGAACGAGCAGGTCGGGGCCCTGGACTCGAGCTGCCGACCTGCCTTCGCTGAGCCCCTGCCTTCACTGTGCCCCTGCCCTCGTTGTGCCCCTGCCCTCCCTCTCTAGCCGTGTCAGCGAGTTGGGGGCTATGCGCGTGTGGACACGGTGCGGATGGGGTAAAAGGAGCGAATGAATAATGTTAATATAATATCAAGGGGGATGGTTAGTGTGTGTGATGCAGCAGCCCCCCCCCCCCCCCCCGCAACCACGCGTTGAGGGGACAGGACCCAACGGGTCCCACTTGGTATAGTGCTTCTTAAAACCTTAGTCTTTGAGCAAACATTTTGCTTGGTTGTTCTAACGCTACCTCTTATATGTCTATTATAATGCTGCCTCTTATTACCTACATTATAACGCTATGTGTTGTATCTACATTATAACATGGCCTCTTGTATTTTCTTTATAATCCTACCTTATACTTCCACTATAACATTACCTTATACAATAGTTGCGTTATAATGCTACCCTCCTCTAGCTCCATTATAACGCAACCTGTATGAACTGCCCCAAGATGCTTAACTACATTTAAAAAGCTGCTCAAGAAGCGATTTTCTTTAGTTTTTGATTGTTGTGATATCATTTGGTTACCTCACTAGGTGTCTTGTACATGAACAGGATTAAGTCAATTGGACAGCACAGTGGTAGTGCTGCGGCCACTCGGCGCCAGAGACCCTGGGGGGTGGGGGGTGGA
This sequence comes from Okamejei kenojei, assembly GCA_035221665.1. Taxonomy (NCBI): domain Eukaryota; kingdom Metazoa; phylum Chordata; class Chondrichthyes; order Rajiformes; family Rajidae; genus Okamejei; species Okamejei kenojei. The sequence goes on along the minus strand of CM069135.1, from coordinate 26,607,651 downwards.
AATCTGCAGCTCAATTTTTGTAAGAGCAGATCAAGCAGGTGAACTTCGCGCTCCTGAAACAAACTGCAGAGAAGGACAGGACAGATGACAGTGGGCAGGAGCAATTGGGATAGGTCAGTAAACAACTATTTAATAATGTATGTAGATGGGTGACGAATTGGAGGAGGGAATTGGTATTCCAATCATGAAGGAAAATAATCCAAAGGTTTTGAACTTTTTAAGTGGGCAGTCTGGTTTTAAGCAGACGGTAGACTATATATATGGTGGGGATGTATCCAACCTTGTTGGTCATCCGGATGTCAATGAAGTTGAGTTTTAAGTTGGTGCAAGTTCAGGGAATTAGTTTAAAATACTCGATGTGATACCGATGTGTTTTGTTTAATCTGTTGTCTATATTAATCCAAGTTCCTAATGTTGAATATTGGTGTATGTAGCAGATGTTCCCAGAGAAGTTACTGAATTCTGATGCAGATGTCAAATCACTTGATTTTTCAAATTGCGAAATCAGGAGTGTTTAAAATAAGCCAGAAGTATTGTCCCTCTTGTTGTTCGCAACCCCAAGAGTGGATTAGCCAAATGGAAAGAAAATCTCAAACTGCAGCTGTGCAATTTATTTTTTACCCTCTTTGTACCTTGAGGCACCATTAGGAAAAGATGAGCTAGAAATTAAATAAAACTACTGCCCTAAAGTTCCGTTCTTTAGATAAGATTTTTACAAACTTTCATTCTTTCCTCTGGCAATCTTTGGATTGGTTGTTTCAAATATGTACATCTGTTCAGCACAGTTACCATACCAGAGCAATGAGATCCTCTTGTTCTGCTTCCACTGTGATGCTGAATCTAGCTCCATATTGGCTATTCGAAGTCCTTTGCTGTCTAGTACTCACCAACTCTGGAGCAGTTATGTGAGAAGGTGAAGCATAACGGGATCTCTCGCTATATTGTTCACAGCCTCAGCAGTACCGGTTGACAGAGTCATGCAGCACAGAAACAGGCCCTTCGGCCCATCTCATCCATGCCGATCAAGCTGCCCCACCTAGGCTCGTTCCACTTGCCTATGTTTGCCCCATATCCGGCTAAACCTTTCCTATCCGATGTACCTGTCCAAGTGTCTTTTAAATTTTGATAATGAACATAGGATTTGGAATGGGCCATTCTTCCCTTAGATTTGAGTGTTCATTTCAAAGACCATACCTTACCTGCATCCTAATTCCACATACTGTATCTTCCACATATCCGTATCCTTTAACTTGGCTGGCAAAAATCAATAGCCGTCAGATTTAAAGTTAATTATTCTTAGATTGTGGCTGATCATTTCCTGCCTTGTTTCCATAACCCACAGTATCTATTCCTAATTTACAAAAAGATTGATGGATTTTTGTTATCATTTAATCCCCGACGGGAGAGAGTTCCAGATTTCTATCGCAGGCTGCAAAGACGTTATTTATCAACCTCGCTCAATTTCTCAGTCTCCTTTACTGGACTCTCACACTAGAGGAAATAATTTTCTTATCAGATCCTTTTCATCTTCAAATTGCTCCAAAAGTTAATTTGTATGGAGTAACTACTTGATGTCTCTTGGAGATCATATGGCCTGCCTGCCTGATCTGTGTGGTGATGCCCTTTGTGTGCCTCCTTCTACCCGTCTTTGTCTAACCTCTCAACAGGTATTTCCATTCCCCTTTTCCCATTGCAATTTTAAATGCATATCGAGCTTTCCCATTATTTTCCTACCTATTCCATTCACCTCAACCTCTCTTGAGTTTACACATTGTACAAACATGAGAAATGAAGCTTCTTTGAATTTTATTATGTTTATGGCCCCTAGCTTCGATCCTGCTGTTAGCGGAGATATCATTATGACTATCCTGTGTTACTTAGTGAGGCCAGTTGCATGGACCACTCAGCTAAGAACTCTTCATTTTGCCAAATGGTGATGTGTGTGTAGATTTGGTCTTGTTTGAGGAAGGATGCAAGTACATTGTAAACAGTTCACAAAAAGGTTTACTGGGCTGATACCAGGAATAGGCACATTGTCTTATGAAGAAAAGTTGAACAGATCAGTGTCGTATCTGTTGGAGTTAAACAGGTGAGAACGGGCTTGATACTGAATTGTTGAGAAAGAATGGATGAGGAGTGGGCATTTCTCTTGTGGAAGACTCTCGAACTGGAGATCTTAAGGGCCTGTCCCACTTGGGCCGTCACTTACGCGACAGGCCGGTAATGACGGTCGCGCGAGAGTCGTGCGCGTCATCATGCGCCCGCACAGCCGTCTGGAGCGCGTGACGTCATTTGAAGATGGACACAAAATGTAGGAGTAACGCAACGGGACCGGCAGCATCTCTGGAGAGAAGGAATGGATGATGCTTTGGGTCGAGACTTTTCTTCATTCTGAAAGAAGGGTCTTGAATAAAACGTCATCCATTCCTTCTCTCCAGAGATGCTGCCGGTCTCGCTGAGTTACTCCTGCATTTTGTGTCTACAATCTTCTTGGCCCCACTGATCACGGGCCTTGGGGTTACCGGTGAGGGAGTGGAGTGACTGAGTAGGGGGATGGTGTGTGTTTTTTGAGGGGGTGCCCCCCCTTGGGGTTACCCACGGTAGGGACTTTATGACATTTTATGTATTAAAATATGTTTTAATGCAATGTAGAAGTATGATTTCAATATTTTTTGTTTGAAGTATTTTTTAAATAATGTAGGGCCTATATGAGAGATAGGAGCAGGTGATTATTATTTTTGTGTCCTCCAAAAACTGGGGGATAATACAGGTCATCCCCCACCTCAAATAGTGGGGGAATATACCCCATATTTTCCCCCCCCCCCCCCCCAGATCGACACCTGTGCCTTCCACGGTACAGAAAATTTGACAAAAAAACTTTTAAATGTGTTATAATTTCAAGTGCTCTTTTTTGTTTGTAGCCGGAAAAAGTGACAAGAAATAATCATAACATTTTCTGATTTTGCAAAGTCATACAAATTATGTATTGCTTGGGGGGGAAAAAAAATCAGAGTATTTTTAAAGTGTGCATTCTCCGTTTGATGTATATTTCATTTTGATTTGAATTTAGAATCATCAAACCGTGACATTAATAAACTGGGTATATGTTTGTGGAAAGATAACTTTTTTCAAAGTAAGACTTTCGAGAAATCTAAAATGCATTAGAAATATACATTTCAATGCACTGAGTCTCTTGCCCAGAGTAGGTGAATCGAGGACCAGAGGAAAGATTTAAGTTGAAGGGGAAAAGATTTCATAGGAAGCTGAGGGGTACCTTTTTCCACACAAAGGGTGATGGGTGTATAGAACAAGCTGCCAGAGGATGTAGTTGAGGCAGGGACTATCCCAACATTTAAGAAACAGTTAGCCTGATACATAGATAGGACAGGTTTGGAGAGATATGGACCAAAAGCAGGTTGTGTAGCGGGGACATGTTGGCGGGTGTGGGCAAGTTGGGCCGATGGGCCTGTTTTCACACTGTATCACTCTGTGACTACATTATACCTCCACCATGCATGAATGCTTCAAAATCAAGTGGTCGAGTTTTATTGCCATATACTCAAGCATAGAAACATAGAAAATAGGTGTAGGAATAGGCCATTTGGCCCTTCGAGCCATTCAATAAGACCATGGCTGTTCATCTAAAATAGTACCCCTTTCCTGTTTTTTCCCCATATCCCTTGATTTTGCTCGCCCCAAGAGCTAAATGTAACTCTCTCTTGAAAACATCCAGTGAATTGGCCTCCAATTCCTTCTGTGGCAGAGAATTCCACAGATTCACAACTCTCTGGGTGAAGAAAGTTTGTCCTAATCTCAGTCATAAATGGCCTACCCTTTATTCTTAAACTGATCTGGACTCCCCAACATCGGGAACATTTTTCCTGCAGTTACAGTAAGTGAACATCTAGCAGGCAAGCAGGATGCTTTCTCCAACCACCCACATTTGAAGGCCACTATCTTCCACTGCTTCTACCCAGTGCATGGTACCTACTTCCAGCAGCCACTGGTTGTCCTCCAGAATGCACAGAGCTGCAGCCTGGTCCATTCCGGTCACCAGGGCGAATTCGGCTCAACGCTAACGATGCCTTCGACGGCCTGGGACTCTTGCACTGAGGCTGCTCCGTGGTCGTAGCTGCAGCGAGCGGCCCACCAGCCTCGGCTCCCCGTCCGCCTCTGCCCCGCCTGCCTCTACCCCCGCTGCTGCTTCTGCTTCCATCCTCCCTCCGCCCCGGCTCTCCAACACCCATGACCAGGTTGCTCAGAGCACAGCAGAGCCTCGTCCAAAGCTGGAGACATTGAAACATGTCTAGCCAAAAAAGTTGGGGTGGGGGGGGGGGGGGGGGGAAAGCTGCGTTCCCCCCCCCCCCCCCCGGTGCTGTGACCCATACTGCAGATATGCATTACAACGCTTGGCAGATTCTGATAGTCTTTGTTTCAATAATTTGTTCTGCCAGGTTATACAAATTCCAAAATGTCCCAGAGGGACTCCAAATATTCACTGGGTCTTGTTATTAAATTTGTAAAATCCTCATGGAAATCCTTTTGGCAAATGAAACATTTTCAAAAATTACCAACTAATGTTGATCGCTAAAATCATTTGGGAGTCTCAACGTGTGGATGAAGACAGATGTTAACCGCATTAGCCAAGTCCAGACCTTTTTTGGCAAATTCAGAACTGTAGTGTTCTGTGGTGATATGTCTGGAATATGCATGTTATGTATCTGCTAACATCATGTGCACATTTGCAAACCTGCATTGGCCCCTGGTCCATCCTTGGGTTGTAATTTCTTATAATTGTTCAAATACCATCATCCCTTCCTAGTCTTAACTTTCCTTATATCACAAAACTCCAACCTTGCAGTCGTTCAAAAACTCTGCAGTTGTCCCATTCAGGGATCTTTCGCTATTTCCTCTTTCCTTTATTTCCTCCAGTGGATATCATGCCTTCAGCTATCGGGGGCAGAAATTTGGAGTTAATCACCTCATCTTTAAACCAACCTTTTTAATCAAACTCACGGTTGTCTTTTGTGGTATTATCTTAAGCGGCTCAACGTCAGTTTTTAAAAAAACTAATTACCTTTCAATGATGGTAATAATTGAAGGTAAAACATAAAATGTTCAGTATATGGAAACTGGCATCTGGTGATTAGTCATAACTCCAAGTAAGAATTTCATTGATCTATCTGGGACATTGACAATAAAACCCTCTTGAACTTGGTGGTAACTTGTGTTTTGTTTATTTACTAGGTGGTGAATTCATACGTCGGGCAGAGGTGACCTTCAACCCTGGTAATGAGCAGCTGACTATCAACCAACAGTTCAGCGGGATCGATGAGCATAACCACCTCACGATTACTACCGCACTAGAAGGGACGGGTGCCTGAAATTCCACAAGAATCGACCGTGCACATAGAGCCATACACTGAGCTGTACCACTACTCGAGCTCTGGTACGCAAACACGGGGAATTATTCAACATTACTGCTTTGGATAAGGTTATCAAACAACATTGATAAACAACTACCATGGTCAAGAGGAACTGTCACTCAGTTGATAGAAGGGATAGAAAATTATACATTTTGAGTAAATATTCTTCAATTCAGTTTACCAAGGAGTTATTCATAAATATCACCATATAGAAAGATGGAAAATAGGTGCAGGAGGAGGCCATTCGGCCCTTCGAGCCAGCACCGCCATTCATTGTGATCATGGATGATCGTCCGCTATCAATAACCCATGCCTGCCTTCTCCCCATATCCCTTGACTCCATTAGCCCCTAGAACTCCATCCAACTCTCTTAAATCCATCCAGTGATTTGGCCTCCACTGCCCTCTGTGGCAGGGAATTCCATAAATTCACAACTCACTGGGTAAAAAAGTGTTTTCTCAGCTCAGTCTTAAATGGCCTCCCCTTTATTCTAAGACTGTGGCCCCTGGTTCTGGACTCACCCAACATTGGGAACATTTTTCCTGCATCAATTCATATATTTCCATGCGCTTTCTGACTTGTGTATTTCCACTGTTTAAAACATAACACTGTTGTAGGGTTTAAAGTCATTTTGCCTCGTTTTTTGAGGTGGTAACAAAGATGCTTGTTGAGGATTGGGAAGTGGATATTGTCTACATTAATTTTAATAAATCATTTGGTAAGGTTGCACAATGTAGGTTAATCTAGAAGATCAAGTCACATTAGTGGTAGAGGGGTGTTTTTTTGACCAGCAATGTTCTGCTAGGATCAATGGTGTGACCTCTTTGATCATGCAGGTGATCAGTTAGCAAGTTTGCGTATGACACAAACAATGGTAGTGTTGAGGGCAGCGAGGAAGGTTGTCAAAGAATGCATCAGAATGTGGATCAGTTGGAACACTGGGTGTTGAAATGTCAGATGAAGTTTAATCTACACAAGTGCGGTTTGGCCACATTGGAGTGCTGTTCTAGTTGCCAAACTGTGGGAAGGATTTGAAGGTTTTGGACAGGTGCAGCAGAGTTTTACCAGCATGTGGTCAAGATTAGAGGGCATTATTTACAAGGAAAAGTGATTGGTTTTTCTGCAGCATCGGAGGCTGAGGGACGACCTGATAGATGCAAACTATGAGAGGCATTGATAGGGTAGATAGTCGGAATGTATATTCCAGTATGGAACTGTCCAATACCAGAAGGGTTAAGATTTAAAGTGAGAGGGGCAAAGTTTAAAGGAGATGTGTTGGGCAAGGTTTTTACACAGAGGGTTATAGACAATAGGTGCAGGAGTAGGCCATTTGGCCCTTCGAGCCAGCACCGCCATTCAATGTGACCATGGCTGATCATCCCCAATCAGTTATTGCTGCCTTGAACGTGCTGCCAGGGGCGATAGAAGCAAATATGATAGCAGTATTTAAGTAGCCTTTAGGCAGGCACATGAAGAGGCAGAGAATGGAGGGATATGGACCATGTACAGACAGATGGTCTGCTCTGCACAGACATGGTGGGCTGAAGGGCCTGCTCCTGTACTGTACTGTGTTATATTTAATTTGTGTTATTCATCCAACTTTCATCCAAGTTTCAGGCTTAATTTATTTAATGCCTCGGAAATGTTGGTTGAACCACCAAAGAAGTTGTGGTATCTGACTAAGACCTAATGTGACTACCTTCTGCAGGCCAGTTGGCGGGGCTGGGGAGAACTGTGACTCAGTAAGATCACTGAATTAGCTCCAATTAACCTCGTTCTGTTGCGTGTCGAGTTGCCAATCCGTTTGGATTGTCCAAGAATCTGCAGGTTTGTAAGATGCACTTTTGGCAAGCAAAATCCTGGAGATGACTCTGGTATTGCGAGATGAAAACTTGTGTGGAATAGTTCATACTTAAATGTTTATACTTAATTGTAAGTTGCTGAGCCACAGGGAAGGTGCAGGGGCAGGTTCAAATAGCTAGCATTGCTTGGCAGCCTGAATGAGGATTAACACATTGATTTCTTTTTAACGTGATGCCCTGAAGTGCAATGCTGGTTTTTATCTTTAATTAATGGTTTTTGCCCTGTTTTTTGCCTCGAATGGTCGCATGGTCCTTTTGCAAGTTCTGTATATCCACAGATGCTCCTTGAAACGCTTCCTGCCATCTCAGCAAGCCTTTCATTTAATACATCTGCCTCATTTTGTCCTCTATTTCAACCCCCTCTCCTCTCCCCATCATCGTCATCAGAGGAAATTGTCAGGCCTTATCAGGTTTATTTGATCATCTTTAAGCGTGGTCTCTTTGTGACTGTACTGCTGTATATTCCATGCTAATGAGACCCACCCTCGCTACAGACCACAATCATGATGATTCTTCACAGAAAGAGAAGTTAATTCCTTGGTAGTTTCTGGTCCAAAAAACACAAAACCTTTGGTAGGTTTCTGGCATTTCACGACCCGGCAGTTTATAAAAATTCCACAGAGCAATTATTTTCCAAATGCAACTTTTTTCACGTGAAATTTGAAAGAAATTCAGATAGTTTCTGAGACCACATCTCTGAACGAATCTTGAGTCAATGTTTATGGGATCCTGTGATATTTGCATCAGGTTTGTTTGCTTAATGGGCTCCAAGGTTTTTAAATGACTTCGTTTGGTGGCCCTAGTTCTCAGGTTCACTCTTTAGGCTGATCTTGGCACTGGTGACAATTGGAAAAAATTTATAGAACATGAGCATTGCCCGTGTGCGAATTTAAAAGTCATCCTCGAACTGCCCTTGTGAAGTTAGCAGTGATCTGCGATCTGCAATCAGTGTGCATGATGCTCCCACAATGATGTTAGTTTCAGCGTTCCAGCATGTGGATCTATAGTTGATGAAGGAGAGGTCCATTGCATTTCCAAGTTGGAGTGGCACATGTCCTGAACAAGAATCTGTTGTTCCTGAACAGCTCCTGCTCTCTTCCCCCAAGGAGTTGGCTTAGGAGCTCCTTGGGGAGCAGTCTATGTGTTCCTGTAAGTTATCCTCTTGATAGAGCAGTTAGTAGTGGAAAGAATTAGATGGTGGGTTAACTGCTAATTGTTAGACCTGGATGACTTTGATCTTGAACTCATCCAGTTAAGTTCCCTTCTGAACCGAGGACCTAAGATAAAGTGTTGGAGTGACTCAGTGGGTCAGGCAGTATCTGTGGAGGGAATGTATCGGCTACGTTTGGGTTGGGACCCATCTTCGGATTGATCAGCCTGAAGAAGGGTCCCAATCCGAAACGTCACCGATACATTCCCTCCACAGATGCTGCCTGACCCACTGAGTTACTCCAGCACTTTGTATTTTGCTCAAGACTCCAGCATCTGCAGTTCCTTGTGTTTGCACAGGATTAAAGACATTATCCAAAATGCCACAGGAGATCCTTCTTCCCTGTAGCTATCAAATTGTACATTCCCCCCCCCCCCCTCTATTGTGGGGTAGACTGAATCCCCCCCCCCCCCCCCCCCCCCCCCCCCAGCACATCCCCAATCCTTTCCACTCATCACTTTAATTTCATGTACATTGTTGTGTTTTATGACTGTTGGCAGACCAATTTTTCTCCTGGGATAAATAAAATTCTATCGTATCGTATGAACCTTGGTTGGGTGGAAAGCACACTCTCCCCACCTGTGTCAGACATTTACGAGTTGAAGATCCACCTCTGGGAACTCTGCCTAATATCCAGGCCTAAAACTCCCAGTGTAGCACTGAGGGAATGCTGCCAACCTTCAAATGGGATTAAATAGAGATCTTGTTTGCTTTCTTGGGTGAATGTAAAGATTTGGTTGCACTATTAAGTCAAGTTGGGTTTATTATCATATGCACAAGTATGGTAAAGTGCAGCTACATCCTAGGTTTTCCTTGCAGCAGTATCACAGGCACATCAACTCGGACCAATACATAAAAACTTAAATTGTACACGAATTCTACATAAATTACACAGAAGATAGTAAAGTGTAAAATACTGTGTTAAAGGCAAGTCATTTAGTGCAAAATTACACATTTAGAAAACAAATCCATGGTGGCACCAGAGATGAATTGTAGTCTTCTGTTGTTTCATATTGGGTTTATACGGGTTTGTATTGGATTTATACGGGTTGGTTTCAAGAACGTAGTTGGAAGAAAGTAGCTGTTTCTGAACCGGGTGGTGTGTGACTTTAGTCTTTTCCACAATTCCCCAATGGTAGCAGCGCGAAGAAGGCAATGCCAGGACAGTGGCGACCTGTAATAATAGAAGCTGCTTCTTGAGGCATCACCTCATGTAGATGCTTTCAATGTTGGTGAGGACTGTGTCCATGATGGACCAGGCTGAGTCCACCTCTCTCTGCAGCCTCTTGCGTTCCTGTGCATTGGAATTACCATCCCAGGCCATGATGCAACCAGTCAGGATACATTCTGCAGTTCATATGCAGAGGTTTGTTGGTGAGTTTGGTGGCATGCTAAATCTCTTTAAACTTATGAGAAGTTTTGCAGTTTTTTTCTGGGGTCTTACCCATATAGCCAATTTGAATTACTTGCAGCTTTATCTCAGGGCTGTTTGTCACACCTTGCTCTCCAGAGAATAGCGTTTCCGACAATAGCAGTTTTGTTTTTAAAGAAAGCAAAGCACTTTGTTAACATCCCGATGTCTTGTTATTTTTTTTTAATGGTTATTTACTTAAAGATGTTGTCCTTCAATGTGTTTCATTTTTTTTTTCTTCCTTCAGTAATCATGTCCTCTTCCAACATCCAATACACGGTACAATTTCCCGACCAGTCCTCGCAGAGTTTTTCCTTTCAGCTGAAGCAGACCATCACTTTCCAGGGCTGTAACCACGACGATGCTCAACCGGTGCCTGCCACTCAGCAACTCTCTGTGGATCGCACCTTCGTCCTCTATGAAAAAAATGAGCAGGTATTCCGATACGCAATGACCAACAAGATTGGACCAGTCCAAGGTACCTATCTGCTTTCATTCACCAAAGCAATTTTAGACAGAAACTGCATCAAAGGTCCCTGATGACCAGTGGCTCTTAACTATGTATTGAGATTGTGCGGTAATATATATTACATTTGAAGAGGCAAATCAGGGGGAGATTATTCTATGACAATGACTGTGTAATTGATGGAATATTAATAAGTAATCTGTGATGTCTTGCAATCTTGATTATCATCTCAAGCAGAAAATCGTTTTTCACACAGAGAATGGCGAATCTGTGGAATTCTCTGCCACAGAAGGTAGTTGAGGCCAGTTCGTTGGCCATATTTAAGAGGGAGTTGGATGTGGCCCTTGTGGCTGAAGGGATCAGGGGGTATGGAGAGAAGGCAGGTACAGGATACTGAGTTGAATGATCAGCCATGATCATATTGAATGGCGGTGCAGGCTCGAAGGGCCGAATGGCCTGCTCCTGCACCTAATTTCTATGTTTCTAAAAGTTAAGAATCCTGTGTCTTTGTTCATTTTAGAACCATTTAGTAGGTACCATTTGGAAAGGCTGGGTTAGCACCCCAATCTGTGTCTTTCGTGAGAAAGTCGCCCAATAAAGCTACGGAAAGGCCTAATGAAACACCATGGTCTAAAAATCCATCAGGCGAGAATGAAATGCTCGGAGAAGGAGAAAGAGGTGCAGCGCACAGGCCTTGAATCTATTGAGACGCAGGAGGAGCCCAGCCTGCACTCGCCCCACAGAGCCCAGTCCCTCCATGCACTAGAATCTCCCAACCCCTGCAGAGTAGTTATTAAGACGGCTGATCCGTGGGCGGTTGCTGCTGGGACGCAAGTTGGGGCCTGATCAACCCCAGCTGGGTCGCCTGGGCGAGGGCGTCTGATGTTGTGAGACCCGAAACACCCGATGACCCCAGATCACATCACTGAGGATGCGTTCCAGCGAATCTAGAAGATGTATATTTTTCACAATATATTTTAGAACATTGTATATTTTATGCTCATCCTACCGCATAAGATGACAATCTCCAGTCCCAACATGGGGCATTTGACCATGATGGCCCTGATTCCATCACTTCCAAAGTGAATGCTTTGCTTGACTCCTGCTCCTCAGCTATCAGTTGCAGTCTTTGGCATATTTTCCAAGTTAAAGCCCTGTCCCACGGTACGAGTTCATTCCAAGAGCTCTCCCGAGTTTGCCCTGATTCGAATTCGGAGATTTGCGGTTATGGCCACTCGTCGGTACTCGGGGTTCTCGTGGACATTTTTCAACATGTTGAAAAATCTTCACGAGTCTTCCCGTGCTTACCTGCCATTAGCGAGTCTTCCCGAGTACCTGTCGTTAACGTTACGAGCCGGTAAGAGACATCCCCAAGCTCCGACGTACCCACTACGTTCATTCTCTGTGCTTACCACGAGTTTGATTTTTTTTTTTTTAACTCGGGAATGAACTCGTACAGTGGGACAGGGCTTTAAGGAGTTGAACCATTAATGATATTGCCTCCAATCCCATTGTGTCCATTCCCCAACAAAGTGAGTGGATGGCTTTTGGGAGCTGGAACACTGGTAGCTTTCACCCTCTCTCCACTCGCTTAACCTGCCTTGCCACCCAACTCTACCTCCAACTAATGCTTAGATTCCTAATTACGATTTCTGATCTCCCTCTGAAGACCATAGTTGTGCAGCTGGTAGAGCTGCAGCCTCAGGCCCCAGAGGCCCAGGTTCAATTCTGACCTCGGCTGCTCTCTGTGTGGAGGTTGCACATTCTTCCTGTGACCGCATGGGTGTCCTCTGGGTGCTTCAGTTCGCATCCCGAAGACACTGGGTTTTGTAGGTTAATGTCCTTGTTCTGTAGGGAGTGGAAAAATATAGTTGACATTCATTGGTCATTGACTATTGCAGCACTTTTAGATTTTAGTTTGGATTATTGGCAACTACAGCATTTTTATTTGTGTGCTTCATTTGTTCCCAGTTACAAGTTGTCCTATGCAACAACGTGGAAGCTTTCAAATCATCTTCTATTTCTGTTCTCTTGACTGAGTTCTCATTTAACTACTCTCTCTTTGGGGAGAACTACCTCTTCAGCTTATCCTGACCTATCTGACGTGTTTTGCTCTTCACATTGCAAAAAAGTATTTGAGGTGAAAAAGTGCTGTAAGTTTTTGAAGGAATGTTCGGCACCTGCGTTGTGGGCCAAAGGGCCTGGTCCTGTGCTGTACCTTTCTATGCTCTATGAATGAGAGTTGAGAAGAAGGGTCTCGATCTGAAGCGTCACCCATTTCTTCTCTCCAGAGATGCTGCCTGTCCCGCTGAGTTACACGAGGATTTTGGGTCTATTGGTATTCATCTGTTCAGCTATTTGATACCAATGTGTGTTTGGTAAAATTATGGTCTCTGTGGAATAGTGAGGCTATCTAGTTTTTTAAAAAATGTTGATTGTTCAGCCAGGATGTTTGTTATAGATATTTAGACAGAAATATCCCATGTTTAAAGTTTAGTTGTTTTTCTGCAATCAACCTTTCCTTGACCCCCAAATAATTTGGCAATTGACTCTGGAACTCATGAGCAGTTTACATTCCCTGTTATATACTGATGAATGGCTTCCATTCTCTGAGGACTTGTATTGTACTTGTTCACGATCTAGTTGTAATAGTGCTGGATGTTGCAGTGTGATTCAGCATTTGTCTTTCTCCCACAAGCGCTTTTGCCCATCTGTGTCAGTTTAAATTAATTTCAGGCCCAACGTTGGAGCTAGATTCTATATCCAGAGGGTGTATGGATTTCCAGAGCTACTGTATGGCAGACGTTTCTTCATGTTTGAACATAAACCTTGTGTTTTTGATTATTGCCAGTTTCTAGTCAGTTTAAGGTTATCCACCACAGCTGGAGTTATCATGCGGGCAGAGGAGAGAGAACTCTCTCCAGCCACCTCTGTTACCCTAGTTGAAAATGTATTCTAGCTAACAATGAATGACTTGTATTTTTATAGCTTCTTGAAATACCCTTAACAACTTTAATGCTACGAAGCATTTTTAATGTAATCTGTATTCTGTTGAGGGTAAATACAGCAACCGGGTTACACAACAACCAGGGCATGCAAAAAGTTTAGATTTGACTGCTTTTGGATAGACATGTTATCCAAACACATAGATAACATTTTACTTCGGAGTCACGTGAGTGACTACGTGAAGACCCCGCCAGCACGCATGCGCGACATATCGTCAAATGCATTGTGGAAGCGACAGTTGGGAGGAGCGCCGCTCCTCCAGCGTAAGTTTAAAAAACTTACTGAAGGTAAGACTTACCATTCTGGTGAGCGTGGCGAGTGGGTGTGCTTTGCTTTTCAGACGAGGAAACACCATGGAGTCGCGCAAATCAAGGAGAGCAGCGGCAAAAACCGCTGCTGTGGAAAGCAGCCAGCAGCGTGCCGTCTCTCCAGAGCTGCAGGTGCTGCCAGCAGTTCCCGACTTCCCGCCACTACAGACGGAAGGTGCGCCGCGGCCCGGTGACAGAACCACCCGGAAGTCGGACAGGACCGTTGACTCAGCTGGATCTGGACCTGACGACACCCCGTTCACGGATAGCGACGGTGGGCGTCTTTCCCGCATGGAGCGGATGGTGGAGCAGTTGCTCCAGCGTGACCTGCTTATGCAGGGGCAGAGTCACGGTGGGTCTCCTCGCAGACCCACGGCAGGATCCTTTCAAGAACTGCCAAATGTCTCGCCCTCTTCGCAGGGGAGCATTAGGGGTCAGAGCTGGGCTGACCCTGAAGAAGGGGCAATGGCTGAACAGTCGACTGTGTTAGGGGTGCCAGAAGAATTGTTGGGCATGGTAAATAAACATGCTGTACCAACACAGAAAGGACTGCTATACACCCAAAGCTGGCAGCCAGCATAAATTACATGGCTACTAACCAGCTGCAGGAGCAAGCCATAAACTCTACGGCTGAAAAATACCTCGCTCCAGAGAACTGCAATTCTCTCAATGTACCAGCAGTCAACAACCCCATCTGTGGCAACATGAGCCCATCTATAAGGAGCCAGGAGGTGAAGCTCCAGAGAATCCTTAAACTACTGGCTGCTGGGATCACAGCAGTAACCTGGACAGCTGATGGGGTTGATTTGCCTGAAGAGCTACAAGATGCTCTAGCATAACTGTGTAATACTCAGTTCGAGATTAACAGTTACAGGAAGAGCATCATTAAGCCTGCACTTAATCCCAAGTTTGCGGCATTATGCAGGACCAATAGCATTCAGCCGCCAAATTTGCTGTTTGGGGACAACCTCCCGAAGCAGGTGAAAGACCTGGATGAGGAGGCCAAGGCTATAGGCCTGATCAAGGTGCCAAACACCTCTAAATCCCACTATCAGCAGCGGCAGCACCCCTACACATCCACCAGACATCGGTACAATGAAAGACCACCTGGTGGTGAAAGCTCGAAGGCCGGCCCACCTGCACAGCGGTCTTTTTTAGACCATGGCCCAGCCCGACCTTGGAAAATGCGCCAACCCCACAACGCAGCAACACAACACCAGAAGAAACAAGGGCAGAGACAACCCACACAACACCGGCGGTAACCATGGAGGTAGGTGGGTCTGGTTGCCTCAAAAGCGTTGCATGTTTAGATTCATCAAAAGTTGGTGGACGGTTGCACTT
Source organism: Okamejei kenojei (assembly GCA_035221665.1). Lineage (NCBI taxonomy): Eukaryota > Metazoa > Chordata > Chondrichthyes > Rajiformes > Rajidae > Okamejei > Okamejei kenojei. The sequence goes on along the minus strand of CM069135.1, from coordinate 26,592,621 downwards.
GTTTCATCATGTGTGGAGCACTTTTACCTCTGATCCTTACATACTCGGAAGTAGTCAGGGTTACAAACTTGAATTACGCCTAGCCGGAAGTTCATACTTTCACAAAAAAAGAGAACAGCAGGCCATGCTGAACTGTTAAGACTAAACAAAAAAGGGGTAATTGAGAAGACAATCCGAGAATCTCAAGAGTTCGTATCAAATATATTTACAAAAAACAAAAAAGATCGCGGTTGCCGCATCATTATAGATTTGACCGAATTAAATACTTCCGTTCAGTATGCCTATTTCAAAATGGACACGTTTGTCACAGCTAAACAGCTCATTTCTGATAGGTACTGCATGGCTTGCATCGATCTTAAAGATGCATACTATTCAGTACCAATGCACAAGGATCATCGTAAATACCTGAAATTTGTCTGGATGGGACAGCTTTGGCAGTATAAGGCCTTACCCTATGGGTTGTCATCAGCACTCAGGCTGTTTACTAAATTATTAAAACCAGCTTTAGCATACTTGAGGGACATAGCCATATCGTCATGGCTTACCTTGATGATATTCTCATTGTAGGTGAGAATTTGGAGATGGCTACATTGGCAGTATCAGCCACAAAACATATTTTTCAAAAGCTGGGATTTATCATACATCCAGATAAATCAAAATTGGAACCCTCCACTACCATGGATTATTTGGGGTTCACTATTGACTCTGTTCAAATGTCTATCACCTTGCCATCAAACAAAGTGACAGATTTGATGGGAGCATGCAAAAGCCTCACTAGCCTCACAACCATCCATTCGGCAAGTAGCCAGAATGATTGGGAAATTAGTGGCTGCGTTCCCAGCAGCACAATTTGGACCACTCCATTATCAAAACCTGCAAAGAGCAAAAATTTCAGCTCTCAAACATCATGCAGGCCATTTCAATAGGCCTATGAAACTACCAGGAAAAGCAAAAATCAGAATTAAACTGGTGGATAGAAAATGCTCAGCATTGTTCTAACCCCATCACTATCATGAATCCCTCGGTTACATTACAAACTGATGCCAGTGCTAAAGGTTGGGGAGCAACTAATACCACCACAAGTTGTGGTGGCAGATGGAGTGCACAAGAATTAACCCTGTTTGGAGCACTAGGGATTCATTATCTAGAAATGCTGGGAGCATTTCATGGACTCGGGGCCTACTGCTCAGATATGCCCCAGTTGCATGCACAGTTACAAATTGATAATACCACAGTGGTGGCCTATATTAATCATATGGGTGGAATAAAGTCGATATCATGTGATGAATTGGCTAATTATATCTGGCACTGGTGTCTGGAAAGAGAGATTTGGATCTCAGCCACTTACCTTCCAGATAAGCTAAATACAGTGGCAGACACCAGGTCACGTAAATTCAACAACAACATTGAATGGATGTTGGATCGGAAAGTGTTTACAGATATTATAGAACCGTATGGGACACCAGATATCGACCTTTTTGCATCCAGACTTAATCACCAACTACCAACATATGTTGCTTGGGAACCAGACCCAGGGGCAGCAGCGATGGACGCTTTCTCGTTGCATTGGAGGGGGATTTGTTTTGCTATGCATTTCCCCCCTTCTGCCTCATCAGTCGGGTCTTACAAAAAAATTAAACAAGAGTCTGCAACGGGTATTTTGGTTGTTCCCGACTGGCCTACCCAACCATGGTTCCCAGCAGTACAAAAGATGGCCTCAGAACCCTGCATCCGGATCAACAAACAGCCGAGTTTGTTGGTACACCCCGTGACAGGGGAAAGTCATCCGTGCCATGACCGCATGAACTTGCTGATTTGCAAATTCTGAACAGGCCATTCCTGGATACGGACTCTCCGACAGGACGATCAATGCCATCTCAGCGTCGTGCAGGGAGTCCACGAGGAACAGGACCTGACATATGTCAGGAAATGGGAAGTGTTCTGCACCAGGACGAACACTACATATGACTCAGCCACCATCACTGAAGTGCTGGAGTTCCTGGCCACCCTTCATTTCGATGAAGGATTGAGTTACAGTGCCATTAATTGTGCAAGGAGTGCCCTATCTAATTATCTGGGCAGAGGGAGTGATCACCTGGCTATAGGATCACACCCACTAGTATCTAAACTAATGAGGGGTATATTTAACTCCAATCCCCCAGGCCCAGATACACCCATACATGGGACATAGGCATAGTATTAACTATGTTACGAGGATGGACACCCATATCGGGGCTCACTCTGGACAAACTAACATACAAGATGGTAATGATAATGGCACTTGTATCAGCACAACGGGTCCAGTCCTTGCACAAGCTAAATATGGACGCCATGTATATCACAAATGTCAAGATAACCTTTCTAATACAGGGGTTACTCAAACAAGACCGACCCGGTTCCTCTGGCCAAAAATTAGAGTTTCTGGCCTATCCTACAGATAGTCGGCTCTGCATTGTGACACATATTTTGCAATATATAGAAGTCACCAATACTCTTAGGGGCACGGAGAGAGCTTTACTCCTAAGCCATAATCGCCTTCGCCATAAGGTCACAGTGTAAACCATATCCAGATGGTTAAGGATGGCATTAGATGCAGCGGGGGTGGATACTAATGTTTTCAAATCTCACTCCACCAGGGCTGCATCTACATCGGCGGCTAGGATCATGGAGTTCCTTTGGACCACATCCTTGCCACAGCGGGTTGGAGCAATGAACAAACTTTTCAACGCTTTTATAATAAATCCGTGGCCGCTCCTGACACGTTTGCAGGAAAAATTTTGAGTTCTGTAAAATAAATTACCCAATGTGGGGCATATTGTTTTAGGTATGAATAAATACCTTCTTTGTTTGTCAGCACAGTGTCATGACTGAATTACATTCATCCTCCTTTTCTTAGCATGGCAGTGTGTGAGCATGGACTCGTTCCAGGGCATGAAATCACAGAGCTTTGAAATCTTCACGTAGTCACTCACGTGACTCCGAAGTAAAATAGTAAGATTAAAGGAAAACTTACCAGTTTAAAGTTTGATCTTTATTTTATGAGGAGTTACGATGAGGGATTACGCGCCCTCCGCTCCCAAAACCCTCTATTATAAAGTTCAACTGGTATGGAAGTTCTCTCTTATCTTACTATATTAGTCTACTCTGGTATCTGTGATTTCACACCACTGCTTTGAAGAATGTCGCGCATGCGTGCTGGCGGGGTCTTCACGTAATCCCTCATCGTAACTCCTCATAAAATAAAGATCAAACTTCAAACTGGTAAGTTCTCATTTAATCTTACTATTTATGTTTGCATGTTAAGAGAGGCAAAAGTGTTTAATTGTCATATATACCAAGACTGAACAATCAAATTCTGAGTTACAGCAGCATAACTGGTTTGTAAACCTAATACTCAATCGATAACATAAGAAGGAAATAAAAAGATGTATAATAAGTTTAAAAAAGCAATGAAGTGCAAAACGAAACAAAAGCCCAAAGTCCCTTGTGCAACCAAGGCAGCTTGTAGTACGACGTTTAGTTGGTGTTTGTAATATTCAATAGCCTGATGATTAAGAAGAAGCTGTTCCTGAACCTGGAGGTCATGGTTTTCAGAGTCCTTTACCTTCTTCCTGACAGCGGGAGTGAAATGAGAGGGTTGCCAGGATGGTGTGAGTCTTTGATGATGCTTGCTGCCTTTTTGAGGCAGCACTTCCTATAGATGTCTTTGATGGTGGGGAGGTCAGTACCTGTGATGGACCGGGTAGTGTCCAAAGCTCTTTTCAATCTCTTTCTTTCCTGGGTGTTCAAGATGCCGAACCAGGCCATAGTGTGACTGCCATCCACCTGTAGAGGTTTAAGAGAGTATTCGTTGACATACTAAATTTCCTTAATCGTCTGCGGAAGTAGAGGCGTTGATAGACTTTCTTTATGATTGCATCGATGTGCTGGCTCCAGGACAGATTTTCAGAGATATGCACGCCCAGGAACTTGAAGTTGTTGATTCTCTCCATCAACGACGCATCCATGAAGACAGGTTTGTGGATCCTCGGCCTTCCTCTTCTAAAGTCAACAATCAGCTCCTTGGTTTTACTGACGTTGAGAGCAAGATTGTTGTTCTGGCACCATTCAATTGGACGATTGATCTCCCTCCTGTGATTCATCCAACAGTCGTGGTGTCGTTGGCAAATTTAAAGATCGAGTTGGAATTGTGTTTGGCTACAAAGCCATGGGAGTAGAGGAATTGTTGTTGCCAATTTGTACTGATTGTGTTTTGTTGATGAGAAAGTTGAGGATCCAGTTGCAAAGTGGCGTGCAGAGATCCAGTTCCCTCAGCTTGGTAACAAGTTCAGAGGGGATAATGCTGTTGAATGCCGAGCTATAGTAGATATTTTTTTTATATATTTCAAAATATACTTTATTCAAATGATAAATATATACAATACATTAACCTTGCGGAAAATCCATCCGACATTTTCGGAGGCTGTACAAATAGATCAATACAGTTTAGACATTTCTTTTCCCCAAATTTCCACAAATCAGTCCCCCACTCGTGCCACTCATGTGGCACAATGGCGTGGGATACCTTCCCTTATATTGAGGGGCGTCTCCACCATACCGTGCCCCCCATGTCCAGCGGCGGAAGGGCCTTAGACTGTGGCCCTCCCCCACCGAGCCTTGGCGTTGGCTGCACCGAGCTACAGTGCGTCCCTCAGCACGTACTCCTGCAGTCTGCAGCGGGCCAGTCGGCAACATTCCCTGACGGACATCTCGCTCTGCTGGGTGGTGAACAACGCTCGGGCAGACCAAAGGGCGTCTTTTACCGAGTTGATGACCCTCCAGCAGCACTCGATGTCAGTCTCTGAATGTGTCCCTGGGAACAGTCCGTAAATCACCGAGTCCTCTGTGACGGAGCTGTTCGGGATAAAGCGTACCAGGGACCCTTGCATTTTTCTCCAGACTCTTTTAGCAAACCCACACTCTGTAAAGAGGTGGGCAACCGTCTCCTCTCCATAGCAGCCGTCCCGAGGGCAGCGTGCGCTGGCAGTGAGGTTCCGACGGTGCAGGAAGGATCTGACTGGGAGGGCTCCCCTCACCGCCAGCCAAGCCAGGTCTTGGTGCTTGTTGGTGAGTTCTGGCGTTGAGGCATTTTGCCAGACAAGCTGGGCAGTCTGTTCAGGGAACCACGCCACCGGGTCCATAGAGTCCCTTCCCCGCAGTTCCTGCAGGACATTCTGTGCTGACCACTGCCCAAAGCACTTCACCACCACGGACATTAGTGCCACCAGTTGGTTGAGGCATGTCACCTTGCACTTCTTGGGCACTGGTATTATTGATTCCCCTTTAAGACAGTACGAACTTCAGAGCTCAGTAAAGAGAGGTTGAAGATGTCCAGACGAAGGGACACAACCCGGAATGTCACCTCGCCACGTCCGCCAGAGATGCTGCCTGGTCCACTGAGTTCCTCCAGCACTATGTTTTTTGCACCAGATTCCAGCATCTGCAGGTATTATTCCTAACGTAAGGGTGGAGAAGGGTCGAAGTCTGACCAGGGGTCCTGACCCCAAGCATCACCCATCCTTTTTCTCCAGAAGCGCTGCCTGACCTGTTGAGTTACTCAAGCACTTTCTGGCTATCTTTGGTATAAACCAGCATCTGCAGTTCTTTGTTTCTTTATCCTCTGAGTTCTGCATGGTGAGCCAATTCAATTGTCTGAGTTTCCTGGGTGTCTGTATAAAGGATGTTCATATGTGTGACTCATTGAGATTCCTTAGTTAACGAGCATGTTTAATGTATTCCTCTTGTGGATTTCATCTTTATTGTCTCTTCTGGAACAAAGAACAAGGTGAAACTATTTCAAGTGCTCTGTTTTTTTTTTACCAGAGCATTCTCCCATCTGGCATTCAGCCAGAGCTTCAATTATTTAAGGACAGAAGATAAACCAAGTAATGAATATTCAATGTATTAAAATTCCTTCCTGCAGAGTGTTGAAGTCTGTTGGGACAGTTCCCTCTCAACATTTGTTTAGAGATGCAGTGCGGAAACAGGCCCTTCGGCCCACTGAGTCTGCACCGACCAACGATCCCTGCACACTTACGCTATCCTACACACACTAGGGACAATTTACAATTATACCAAGCCAATTAACCTACAAACCTGCACATCTTTGGAGTGTGGGTGGAAAACGGAGATCCCGGAGAAAACCCACGCAGGTCACGGGGAGAACGTACAAACACCGTACGGATGGAACCCGGGTCTCTGGCGCTGTAAGGCAGCAACTCTACCGCTGTGCCACCTTGCCACCAATTTGCGTTTGAGTGGTTTTGAGTAAAGCAGACAATGGAGAGACTCTTTGACTCCTGGTGCATTGATGGGAAGCAGTCATGGTGAACATCAAAGGTAGACAAAAACGCTGGAGAAACTCAGCGGGTGAGGCTGCATTTATGGAGCAAAGGAAATAAGCAACGTTTCGGCCCAAAACATTGCCTATTTCCTTCGCTCCATAGATGCTGCCTCACCCGCTGAGTTTCTCCGGTGTTTTTGTCTACCTTCAATTTTCCAGCATCTGAAGTTCCTTCTTAAACATGGTGAACATCAAAACGTTTTTTATCCTCAAAGGAGTGCAGAAGGCAAGACCGAGTCAGGAGGAATTGCGTCAACTTACGTCAACGTCAATCTGCTCCCTGCTGCAGTCAATGGAAGGGACGAAGAGCTTGCGAGGCTCATTCTTTGCCTTGGAGACCTCCAAGATTATCTTCCAATTCAGTGTCTGTTTCAAGGATGTGCTTGCATTACTTCTTCCACACGGTTCATGTGGCGCTATGTTAGCCTTAAGGAAGAGAAATGCTCGGATACATCCTTGCAGCCGGATATATTGAAGAACCTTCTCTGCTCGTCTATTTGAGAGAAAGGTCACAGATAACAGCTTTTAACAACTTTCTGTCCTTTATCCCAGAGGCTTTAGGCAACTTTAGATGAGTCACTCCTCCAAAAGCAGCTGCAGAGTTCCATCTAGTTCTCTTGATATGATTGAGACTCCAGGAAACAACAGATTACTGGCTGTACTCAGCGGGTCAGGCAGCATCTGTGGAGGACATGGACAGTCGACATTTCAGATCGGACCCTTTGTCATACTGAATGTGGATGTGGGGTGGGTGGAGAGAAAGAAGTGGGTGCGGGACTAAGCCTGGCAAGTGATAGTGGATAGGCACAAAAAGCTGGAGTAACTCAAAGGGGCAGGCAGCATCTCATAAGGGAAATGAGATCTAGACGATGATACAGGTGAGGGTGGTTTGATTGCCAGATGGGTGGACAAAGGCTAGAGATGAAAAGGAGGCAGAAGCTGAGTTGTACTTGGCTCAGTGAGACTGGATGGGCCCCGACCTGCTGCAAGTGTACAGATATGTGCTTCTCGTTAGCAGCATGTCAGCATTCGTGAGTAAGGGCATCATCTTCTTCGATGTAGAGAAGGGGAAGAGGAAGGACAAATTGACAAAGCATTTCGCTATTGAATGTGGATGAAAAGATCTTGTCCAAAGTCATCGCAAATTGTCTATTCTGGGTAATGAATCCATCCAGACCAAATCTGTGCCTTAGGAAAAAAAACAGAGTGCTAGAGTAATTCAATGGATCAGGCAGCATCTCTGGGGGACGGATGGGTGACGTTTTACATCAGGATGTTTATTTCAGACATTGTAGTAGGGGTGAGAAAACTGGGAAAGAAGTTGAGGTGGGACAAAACCTGGCAAACGATAGGTGGAAGATAGACACAATAAGCTGGCAAACAATAGGCGAAAGATAGACAAAAAAAACTCAGCAGTTCAGATAGCATCTCCAGAGAAAAGGAATAGATGACGTTTCGGGTTGAGACCCTTCTTCAGTCCCAAAACATTGCCTGTTCCTTTTCTCCAGAGATGCTGACAGATCTGCTGAGTTACTCCAGCTTTTTGTGTCTATCTTCGGTTTAAACCAGCATCTGCAGTTCCTTCCTACACAAGTGATAGATGGACACAGGTGAAAGGGGTATGAATGGCAAATAGGTGGACAAAGGTGAGAGGCAAAAGAGTATCAGGTAAGGAGAGACGTGGAATGAAATGTGAGGCCAGAGGGATGGAAATAGGAGGAGGGGCAGAAAGTGGGCGTGATAGTGGGAGAAATGGGTCGGGACCAGGGTGAGCGCAGGGAAGAGAGGAGGATAAAAAGAGGGGTGTTGCCAAAAATTGAAAAATTCTGCATTCATGCCAATGGGTTGCATGTTACCCAAGCTGCATTTGAGGTGCTGCTCATTCAGTTTGCACGTGGCTTTACTCTGGCATTGGAGGGGGCCCAAGACAGAAAGGTCAAGAGGAGGTAAAATGGTTAGCAATCATGAGATTTTGCAGGCCCAGGCAGACCGAGTGCAATTGTTCAGCAAAAGAGTCGCCTAGTCTTTGCTTGGTCCTGCCAATGAAATGGAGGTGACATCGGGAGCGCTGTATGCAGTAGATGAGGTTAGAGATATTAACCTCTATCTCCACTGGAAGGGCTGCTCGGATCCCTGGATGGATGCAAGGGACCAGTATCTGCAAATCCTTGTGTCTCTAGATCTATGTCTTACCCAGCTGGAAAGTCCCTGATGCCTAGCACTGTAGAGAGATACCATTGCTTGACCAAGAGAAGAACATTGACATAATATTGCATACATACCTGATGGATGCGCTGTTTTGACCTTTCTGCCAAATCCATCAGGAAGGAAGTTGGCATGAGAAGAGCATTAATGCCAGGCAGTGGGGGGGGGGGGGGGAAGGGTTTCAGATCAAAGCCTCTATGGACATAGATAACATCATCGCCATCTGCTTGGATCTGCAGTCAGTCTGCAGATAGATCAGCGACCAGTTTGACCGTTCCTGCAGTTGACTTTTGGGGGCCAGAGTCAACCGCAGGAAAAGCGTGGCTGCGTCCTTTAGCATCTGGCCCAATGTGCTTTTCGCTGTCCGGTGTGCCTACCTGAACATGCTGGTTATCTGATCGTGTACATTGAGTCATGATGTACACATCCCCCAGGTCACCTTAGTGGCTGCGTCAAGCGGTATGTAGATGTGGAATATTCAGACACTTGAGTGTCAGTGTTCCCCAATGTTGCAAAGGATAGGCCGGGCCTTGTTGGTGTGCAATGTCCATTCAGTTGGACCTTGCCACATTACCTGTTGTTCATGGAGAAGTCTTTGCATTAACAAGCTCGTTTGACTACAAATCCATCAGGCAGTGGAACATCCTGCACGACTCTATGGGACATACACGATGGATCCAGTTGGATGGTTTCCCGAGCAGAATGTCAAAGTAATTTGTCAGATTTCACAAACAGCCAAACTTGCTTGGCTGACAGTGAGAGGAACTCTCCCCGACAGATCCTTCCTGCACAGCTGGAGTCTTGCTCCCACTGCACACTGTCTACGAGATGGCTGCAGTGCGCATGAGAATGATGTCCCTCTTCCTGTGGGCTGTGCCTTTGCCCACAGGAAGGTCTAGAAACGGAGGCAATGCTCTTTGTCAAGGTTTGCTCTTGTAGCCTCTACAACCAACAACCTGTTCCGAGGGATACATACTAAGACGTACATCATTTGCTCTTGGAAGATTATCAGCTGAGTGAAGGACACACTTTGGTTTGCCTTAAACTTGTTGGTCTTCCATGTAAGTAGATGACTGCAAGTGAATGCTGCTGACTGGCACATTCTGGGATGTAGGAGTACATGCAAGGGACTTCCTAAAGCTCAGTGCAGCTACTGTGAAGGCTCTGTGAGGCAGAACCACAGTTCTATCAGCACTGGAGACTGAGGGCAAGACCCTATGTGAAGCCTCTTAAATACTTCACAGGGTGTATTGTTCGAGGAAACATGACCGATGCTATGAGAATGCTTGAATTGATGGTGGAACGATGAAAAACAAGCAGCGATTATACTCGCAGTATATATTATGAATAAAGTATATGATTTGAAATAAAAATTATTAGACTTCCTATTGATGGTGAAAAGATGGCAATGTGGGCCTTGCATCAATGTGAAGGAGATGTGAGCTCTGTAGGCTCCAACTCCGTAGATACCATTTTCGCCTCAAGCCACAAATCATGGGCTGAAGCTTCACTCCAGAGAGTAGAATACAATTGTAGCTCAACTGATTGACATGAATCCTATTATATTCTCCCCACATTCCCATCTTAAACCGGAATAATTTGAGCTGTGAAAAGACAGATTTACAAACTTCCTCTGCTGATTTCCAGAACATTTTTGTCTGGCCAGTTCTGGGAACTTGCTGTGTACAAATTGGTTATTACATTTCCTTTATTACAATGCTTCAAAATTAAATAATTGGTTGCAAAATGCATCAAGATAACCCGAGTTAGTGAAAGCCATTGTGTAAATTTTTCTTTATATAATAATGCAACAAAATTATGTTGCTATGTTTTAAATTGCTTTCTTACTTTGCTGTTAAATCAATTCATGCAAATTGCTGCCTGTTGTATTTGCTGCTGTGTTGGCTGCTCTACAAGGTTAGTACGCGTTACATGCTGTGAGCAGCCTGTCCCAATTACAATGCATGTTTTGTTTCAAACATGTAAACCTTGCAAGAAGCAGTTGTTAGACTTGTGTCATTAAGGGGCCCAGAGTGGGTGTTCTGGAAGGTTGCCCTCAGGGTGGAAGGTATTTATGGTCATTCAGGAACAGGAAGTCTTTTTTTTAAGTAAGTGCAAAACTTTGAGAACAATTGGATTAGAATTTTGATTGGTCTCAACCACGATTTTGCCAACAAACTATATGGTTCACACAAAATGTGGTAAATCAGCCCAGTAGTTTGTAGAAAAGTTATAGATGCCTCAACAAATGCTGGTTCATTCACATCTGTGAAACGTTTGACTGCATTTCAATCATTGAGCAGCTGAGGTTAGGGCTTTGTGCAAGCAACTAGTGAAGGAAATGCAGATGCTGGTTTATACTGAAGATAGACACAAAATGCTGGAGTAACAGCGGATCAGGCAGCACCTCTGGAGAAAACGGATGGGTGACCTTGGGACCCTTCTTCAGACTGAATGTAGAAGTGAGGGAACTGTGGAGGTAGGAGGAAGGAAATGGTTCATTGGTCTTGCACTTGCACCCTGCAGCTGTCTGTCTCAGCCCAGCCTTAAACTCCAGCCCAAAGTTGATCTTTCAGAGCTTAGAAAGAATTGCAACATCTTGTTAAGGCCCACATTGCTGCTCACATTGCTTATGATGATTGGTAAAAAAAAATCAAGGGTGCGACAAGAATGTTTTTATCATTCACATGTAATCTGGAATGCATTGCCTAAAACGGGGGCGGGGGAAACTTATGTCCACAGGACATAAGTTTTGAGTTAGCTGGAAGCATTAAGGATAAATTAATCAACACAAAACACAAGAAATAATTAGCCTGAAAGATGCAGTGGCTCACACACCAAGGATCTGAGTGGTGTCAAATAAGCAGTCAAATTTTGCTGAAACAGCAACTGAAACATCCCTTTATTTGACACGCCCTTCAAAAATTGATCTTCATCTGCAAGATATTCGAAACTATCACATTATTTCCCAATGTCACCATTTGTTTAATGGAGGCTAATGCACCAGGTACCTGAAATCCAGTGTCCCTCTCGTTCTTTTATCCTGTGTCTCAGCTTAGTTGTAGCATTCCCATCTCTTATGTTACAAACATGTAGGATTATACAAGGATCAAGACTTGATCTTAAAATCCAGGCTGATCAAATAGCTGTGGAGTGTTTTGTTGTCAAAGATACTGAAAGCACATGCCATCTGATTCGATGTCGGTCGTTGGTAAAATAATAATGGAAACCATTTAAAAAGATAAAGTGCTGGAAGAACTCAGCAGATCAGATTGCATCTGGGAAGGGAATGGATGTGATGATTCGGGTCGAGACCTTCATGTTTTATCTGAAATGGAAAAGATTATAGCCTGTACAGTTTGATGAAGAGGCAGTGTTGTTAATATAATTTATTCTGGGTGCATGACAAAGAATCCTCATAGATATCCAGAGGTCCTGAAGAAAGGCTGGAAATGAAAATGAAATAAAAGGCAAGAATTGCTGGAAATGTTTGGTCCATGTGCAGAACTGGTTGTTAAACCCAGAGGTAATATTGTTGTTGTTGTTTGGAGAACAAGCAAAAGACTTCTGGCTCAAGTGTTGGAGAGGGTTCGGCATAATCTGGGAAGGGAACGAATGGGCAACGGTCCGGCTCAGGACTCCTCTTTAGTCTCCATTCCCACCGCAGATGCTGCCTGGCTTGCTAAGTTACGCCAACACTGTATGTTTTACTCTAGATTCCAAAATATACATAGTCTCCCCCCCCCTCCCATTTCAGGGCACCATAATGTTTGGGACACAGCAATTCATGTAAATGAAAGTAGCCATGTTTAGTATTTTGTTGCATATCCTTTGCCCTTTGTATGCAATGACTGCTTGAAGTCTGCGATTCATGGACATCACCAGTTGCTGGATGTCTTCTCTTGTGATGCTCTGCCAGGCCTGTATTGCAGTCATCTTTAGCTTATGCTTGTTTTAGGGGCTAGTCCAGTTTTCTCTTCAGCATATATAAGGCTTGCTCAATTGGGGTCAGATTGTGTGATTGACTTGGCCACTCAAGAATTGACAATTTTTTAGCTTTGAAAAACTCCTTTGTTGCTTTAGCAGTATGTTTGGCATCATTGTCATGCTGTAAAATGAACCGTTGGCCAATGAGTTTTGAGGCATTTGTTTGAACTTGAGCAGATAGGATGTGTCTATACACTTCAGAATTCATTATGCTACTACCATCAGCAGTTGTATCATCAATTAGGATAATTGAGTCAGTACCTTCAGCAGCCATACATGCCCAGGCCATAACACCCAAACCACGGTGTTTCTCTTCTTTCCACAAGACCTTTTTCCAGAACAGTGGTTGCTCTTTTAAGTACTTCTTGGCAAACTGTAACCTGGCCATCCTATTTTTGCAGCTAACCATTGGTTTGCATCTTGCAGTGTAGCTGCTGTATTTCTGTTCATGAAGTCTTCTGCGGACAGTGGTCATTGACAAATTCACACCTGATTCCTGGAGAGTGTTTCTGATCTGTTGGACAGGTGTTTGGGGATTTTTCTTTATTATAGAGAGAATTCTTCGGTCATCAGCTGTGGAGGTCTTCCTTGGCCTGCCAGTCCCTTTGTGATTAGTAAGCTCACCAGTGCTCACTTTCTTCTTAGTTATGTTCCAAACAATTGATTTTGGTAAGCCTAACGTTTGGCTGATGTCTCTAACAGTTTTATTCTTGTTTCTCATTCTCATAATGGCTTCTTTGACTTTCATTGGCACAACTTTGGTCCTCATGTTGATAAACAGCATTAAAAGTGTCCAAAGGCATTGGAAAGACTGGAGGAAAGACTAGGTACTGAGAGCTCTCTTATACCTGCATTAAGGAGGCATTTAAACACACCTGAGCAATTACAAATGCCGAAGAAGCCATGTGTCCCAAACACTATGGTGCCCTGAAATGGGGGGACTATGTATTAACACAGCTGTAATTTCTACATGGTGATCCGAAAATGTAAAAAAAATGGCCTTTAATAAAATCTGACAATGTACACTTTAACCACATGTGATTGTTTTCTATTACAAATCTCAAATTGTGGAGCACAGAGGCAAATAAATAAAATATGGGTGTTTGTTGTAAAAAGTAAGGAGGGCACTGTAGCTCCGTGTGGCTTTAATTCTTACCAAATACATGGAAGTTCATTTCTGAAGAAATTCAACACATTTTAACATAGATTTCTTGGTAACTGAACAAGATGTCTGATTTGTAGGCCATTGTGTTCTCAAAGATTTTGTTGGATATTAGACCCTTTTCCCTTGTGCTTTTCTCTGGGATCAAAGGGCATTCTTGTAAGTGAGCTGTCTGTCCCTGGAGCGTGTTTCAGCTGCTCGATATTTACTTAATTACAGTGAGCCTCGGGGTCAGACCTGATAATTGGATACTTCACATGCCATTACATAGCTTCCTTGCATCAGAAAATGCTAGAACAGACACTCCCGGGTATTGTTCAGGCTGCTGACTGCTATCAACATTTAAATAGCATAATACAGGGAAATGGTGTCACCTATTGCCATTTGTGCTTTCTGAGCTGAGGCTTGTTGACCTACAGAAAGTTAGCCTGAGTTAAACTTCTGAAATTTTAGATTAACAGAATTGTTATTTATTAGGACAGCAAAAGAGGCCATTGCGTGCATGTAGTCTACCGGCAGAACAATCCTATTCCTATTTAACCCTGCAATTTATTCTTTCTCTCACATGCACATAAATACTCCAGTCTGAAGAAGGGTCTCGACCCGAAACGTCGCCTATCTCCTTCGCTCCTTAGATGCTGCTGCACCCGCTGAGTTTCTCCAGCCCTTTGTGTACCCTCGATTCTCCAGCATCTGCAGTTCCTTCTTTAACACATAAGTGCCCCATTGGTTCTTGAGCCACATCTAAGCTGCAGGTAATTTATAGTAGTTTAGAGATGTCACCAAGTCTACGCCATCCATCGTTCACCCCTTCACACTAATTCTATGTTGTCCCACTTTAATAAGTCATAGGAGCAGAATTAGGTTACTTGGCCTATCGGTTCTACTTCACCATTCAATCATAGTCGATCTGTCTTTCCCTCTCAACCCCATTCTTTGCATCCACTCCCAGCACACTAGAGGCATGTTTTTACAGAGACCAATTAACCTACAAACTTGCATGTTGGAGGATGTGGGAGGAAACCAGAATCCCTGGAGGAAACCCAGATGGTTACAGGGACAATGTGCAAATTCCACAGACATCACCTGAGGTCTCTGGCACAGTGAGGCAGCAGCTCCACAAGCTGTGCTACTGTGCCACCCTAGTAGTTGAAATTGCAGGTGAGGCAATGCGGAAAAAGGGCCTCTTTCAATGCTGTATGACGTTATGACTCATGCTGCTTTTGCAACGATGTTTGCCAGCCAGTTTATTTTGTAAAGCAAACATATAATATAACTGCGTAAGAAGGAACTGCAGATGCTGGTTTACACCAAAGATGGACACAAAATGGTGGTGTAACTCAGCGGGTCAGGCAGCATCTCTGGAGAAAAGGAATAGGTGTTGTTCCAGGTTGAGATCCTTCATCAGACATCATTATACCTGCAGTCAGTCAGTCAGTCATTTTGGTTGGGGTGAAATTTGGAAATTGATTTGGTTGGATACTTTGCAGAATTGCAGGATGACTTTGTTCATTATCCTGGGTTGGAACAGTCTACACTCTACCCGCTGACGTTTATTTTATTTGTGTTTGGTTGCATGAAAAGATATCAGCACTCCTCCAATTATCGCAATTCTTTCCTCTACAGATGCTGCCTGACCCACTGACTTCCTCCAGCATTTTGTTTTTTTGGTCTTGATTTTAATCGTTCTTCTACAGCTGGAACTGCCCTCAGCTAAACTCTGGAATTCCCTCCCTAAACGTTTCTCCCTCTTGCCCCAGCATTAAGATTGTACTTTAAACCAATGTCTTTGACCGAGCATTTGGTCAGCTGCTCAACTTTTCATATGATGGTGCCAAGTTTTATGTGTCAGCACTTTTGTGAGGCACTTTTGTTTGTCAGTTCTTTTGAAATTCTTTACTACGTCAAAGATGCTATTTAATTATGCGTTTGTTGATTGGAAGACCAGAGGTCCATGTCTAAATGTGAATTATTCTGCATGGATTGTTGTGAAAGTAATGGTGTTTAGATCATCATAAAACATTGGAGCAGAATTAGGCCATTTGGCCGATCAAATCTGTTCTGTCATTCAATCATGGCTGATCTATTTTACCCCCTCAAACCGATTCACCTGCCTTCTCCCTGCAACTAATTATCATTAGTACTAAAAAACAGAACAGTGAAATTAATACTTGCAGGCCTGATTGAATTAATAATCAGCCATGTTTGAATGGAAGAACAGATTTGATGGGCCAAATGGCCTAATTCATAGAGAGAGTACAGAGGAGATTTACTAGAATGTTGCCTGGGTTCCAGCAACTATGTTACTATGTTACAGAGAAAGGTTGAACAAGTTAGGTCTTTATTCTTTGGAGCGCAGAAGGTTAAGGGAGGGACTTGATTGAGGTCTTTAAAATGATGAAAGGGATAGACAGAGTTGACGTGGATAAGCTTTTCCCATTGAGGGTAGGGAAGATTCAAACAAGAGGGCATGACATGCGAATTAAGGGACAGAAGTTTAGGGGTAACGTGAGGGGGTACTTCTTCACTCAGAGGGTGGTGGCTGTGTGGAATGAGCTTCCAGCAGAAGTGGTGGAGGCAGGATCGATTTTAACATTTAAAAGTAAAGTGGATAGGTATATGGACGGGAAGGGAATGGAGGGGTATGGTCTGAGTGCAGGTAGATGGGACTAGGGGAAAACAAATGATCGGCAAGGACTGGAAGGGCCGAGAGGGCCTGTTTCCGTGCTGTAATTGTTATATGGTTATATGGTTATAATAACAGGCCTGTAAACATTACACATACATAATACAATAAACCAAAGATTTCAATAAATTAGATCCCCAACGTTGTTGCAAAAAGCTTGAAGTCCTTAGTGCAACCAAGACAATTTGTAGTTTAGTTGGTGTTTGTAGTGTTCAAGAGCCTGTGTTGTTGGGAAGAAGCATTTGTTTGAATCTGGTGGTCCATTAGGCTAAGCCAAAACTTGAGGTATGATGAATTTTATACTGGGGGGAGGGGTGGGGGGAGCTAGGTCAAAATAACAATGGTGTATATAGATGCTAATGTGAAATCAAATTCTGATTCTTGTTCAGATACTTTTGAGAACGAGAACCCGTGCTACACAGGTACCCATGGATGCGACACCAATGCAGCTTGCCGCCCTGGGCAGGGAAATCGCTTCACTTGTGAATGTTCTGCTGGCTTCTATGGAGATGGCCAGACGTGCTATGGTAAGACTGTGACGGGCAATGGATGACTTACTTTCAGTTCCTTTCAGATTTTGGCTTCAGCCATCCTGGCAGTGTAGAACCCAAAGTAAACCCTCCCTGGTGATTGTGTGAAGAATTGCTCGATGGTGTTGGATGTTGTGCATCTACAGGCTTTCCAAATATTTGAGAGGGAATCTTGGTTGAGGCACTCAAGGGCAACCCTGTGCAATTGTAATTGGAAAGATGAAAAACTGCAGATGTTGGAAATCTGAAATTAAAATAAATCTTGAAATACTCAACAGATCAGGCAGCATCCGTGGAAAGAGAAAACAGTAAATGTTTCAACTTTATGAACCTTCTTCAGAATGGAAGTGGTGGGGGTGGCAGAGGAGAACAACCTGTTCAAAATCTTCTCTCCTGTGACATGCTGGCTCTCCCAAGTGGTGACCACGCGCGACTCGGAGAATTTGGATTAGCAGTACACGTAGCAGTACACTCGGCTTAGATGCCACTGTACAAGTCAGAGTTCTACATGCAAAGTAAATAAGAAATTTGTCCCAAGGGATTCCCAACTTACAGAATTGAGCACAAGCACAATTAAAGGCAAGATTCCTTATTACACAAAGAACAAAGAGGCAGAGCAAAAAGGTGATATATCCATTGGAAAGGTTAAAATGTCTAGAATTGTTTCTCCATGAAAGAGGTGTGCTGCTGTGGTGTGGCAAGGAAAGGTTGAATAATTGAAATTAAAATCTGTTTCCCACTTGTTTTGCGGTTAACCAAGAAATGATGAAATGAGAAATGATGAAGTGGATCAGATTCACATTTTATACTATATTCAGAATTGAACCCTAATCAACTGTCTTTCCTGACCAAGGGGATGGCCTGTTCTATTGAGTAAATTGTATCCACTTCTGCATCACTAAGCATATTTCCACACATTGGGAAGAATTTCACTGTGCCTTGTCACATGTGACAATAAACTATTCCATTCCATTTTACAGCATGTTTGCTATTGAAAAATGTCCTTGGGCAATTCTGGACATTTCAGATTTTAATTGCTGTGTCATTGACAGCCTGTCTTAACTGCCTGGAATTGCCTGCTGTTCCACTTTACCCTCTCCTCTGCTTTTTGGAAGTTTCTTTTAAGCGTCTTCATTAACAGAGTCTTTGTTCGCCCATCCTAACCTCCTTTGTGTTCTTGTTTTGTGATCTTGCAGATGTTGATGAATGCAGAGACAACCCATCTATTTGTGGAAACTATGCCGTATGCAACAATCAGCCGGGGACTTTCCGATGTGAATGCTTCGCAGGCTATCAGTTTGCAGAAGACGGTCGAACCTGCGTTGGTGAGTCCTGTCTCTTCGCAATAGCTTCTTTGTAATGACAACATTTTAAGATTTGATTCGGGTCTTTTGGGTTTATAGAAACATAGAAACATAGAAATTAGGTGCAGGAGTAGGCCATTCAGCCCTTCGAGCCTGCACCGCCATTCAATATGATCATGGCTGATCATCCAACTCAGTATCCCGTACCTGCCTTCTCTCCATACCCTCTGATCCCCTTAGCCACAAGGGCCACATCCAACTCACTCTTAAATATAGCCAATGAACTGGCCTCAACTACCCTCTGTGGCAGAGAGTTCCAGAGACTCACCACTCTCTGTGTAAAAAAAGTCTTTCTCATCTCGGTCTTAAAGGATTTCCCCCTTATCCTTAAGCTGTGACCCCTTTGTCCTGGACTTCCCCAACATCGGGAACAATCTTCCTGCATCTAGCCCTGTCCAACCCTTTAAGAATTTTGTAAGTTTCTATAAGATCCCCTCTCAATCTCCTAAATTCCAGAGAGTATAAACCAAGTCTATCCAGTCTTTCTTCATAAGACAGTCCTGACATCCCAGGAATCAGTCTGGTGAACCTTCTCTGTACTCCCTCTATGGCAATAATGTCCTTCCTCAGATTTGGAGACCAAAACTGTACGCAATACTCCAGGTGTGGTCTCACCAAGACCCTGTACAACTGAAGTAGAACCTCCCTGCTCCTGTACTCAAATCCTTTTGCTATGAAAGCTAACATACCATTCGCTTTTTTCACTGCCTGCTGCACCTGCATGCCTACTTTCAATGACTGGTGTACCATGACACCCAGGTCTCGCTGCATCTCCCCTTTTCCTAATCGGCCACCATTTAAATAATAGTTAAATTATAAAGAACGCTATAGAAGTACTTTCTTCCTTGGATGTTTAATTGTAAATTAGTTGTTCGGAACATAGAATAGTTCTATTCATGGATGGTTATTCAACACTTGTTTCTTGTTCTGGCCTCTAAACAAACTATCCCAATAAATTAAGTCGAGGATAATCCGGCACACTTGGGACTTTGGTGATGGATTAGCTTTTTTTTTGTCTGTTGAATATTATTCCTTCTGAACCAATTAATCAAGCCAATTAACCCACAAACCTCTTTAATACCCCAACATTTTTTATGTTTTTAAGTTATTCTACAGTATTGTAATAAATATCCCAGTGAACCAGGTATGTTTAAGGGGAGCGCAGGAAACAGCACAATGTTGGGTATCAAGCGAGTGCACGAACCGGAGTTGGGGAGCCCAACAAGTTGAAAGAGTGTAGCAAACATTGCGTGGTGCGTCACAGGCATGTTCATCAGGGCTTCCAAATGTTTGGATCACGGAGTATTGGAGTTTCACTGTGCAGCATTCCCTTTTCCTTTCCTGATTCTCTCCCTTCAAATATTTATCAAATTCCTTTCTGGAAGATAATATGGAATCTGTTTCCAACATTCTTTAAGTCAGATCACAACCCAGCTTCATGGGGGGGGGCTGAACAGGATCAATGCTGAGAGGGTGTTACTGCTAAATGGAAAGTCCAGAACCAAAGGGATGTACTATTAAAATCCTCTATCCCACCAAAACCCCATTGATTAGGTCTTGTTTCTATTCCCAGTACTGTTGTGGAATTGTACAGATTTCAGACTCTTCAGCAGAATTGGGAAAGAGAGAAAATGTTACTTTTCAGTAGCCGGGAAGGATGGGGAGAGATCAGTTGAATAAAGAGAATATCTCCCTCCTATCAGAGCCTCAAGGCAAGCTTGGGGAATAATGCCTTATCTGCCCTCGACACATGTTGCATCATTCAGGACCAGATAATGAATTCTCCAATTTTACGTAACTCTTTCTGTCTTTATCAAAACGGGACATTCTTGCCTGCCATTCTTTTGCCTCTGTTTTTCAATTTGTACAAAATGGTCATTGGGCTGTCCTGAAATTTCACAGAGATGCTTAATCTGATCCTACTTCTTCACTCGGCTTTGCCCTTTCAGAAATCCTTTCATTTTTCTACCTATCATCCATCCACTTTTCCCGTTACTGAAAACAAACTTTTCTTTTCTCTTATCTACTTTGAATAAAGGGCCCTGGACCCGAAACATGAACTTCTCTTTCCATAAGTGCTCTCTGACTTGCTGAGTGTTTCCAGTATTTTCTCTTTCGATTTCACCATTTACAACTTTTTGTGCATGTTTCCCTTATTCGCCGTCTGAAAAATTAATCTTTAAATTCAGCGGTCTTCTGTAACATAAGGTTTTAGGACACAGGAAGACCCATCAACCTTCATTCCGTCCACATCCCTGTTCATTACATTTTAATTTATTATTTAAATATTTGTATTCCTTTTCTCACAATTCATTTATATTTAAGTCTCCCTTAATTAATTGCCTTGATTTTGTGTTTCAATGCGTTGATCTTTTTGTGAACAGTTGTTTGTATCTGACTTTTCTTCATTCAACATTTGGGAGTTGCCATTGGTGCGAACACCCCTGACTCCAATTAGTAAAGTTAAGCCACAACACACCCTGGGGTTTGCTGAGAGCTGTTCAGAAGAGCCTTGAGCAAGCAAGAGGTCATGATCATGGGAAAACGGTTTGCCTTTTATGGCTGAAATGAAGAAATATTCTTCAGAGTTGGAATCTTTGGAATTTGCTACCAAAGTGGATGCTCAGCAATTGAGTAACTTTATAGCTTGAATGTTTTCATGGAGGCACAAGTGGAAGTTCAACCAAGCAACTGCAACAACCCATATTGCACTCTCTGCTCCTCTCTTCCGTGTCAACTGCCAATGAGTAATTATAGGGTTGGTTAGGAAGCATTTATCACCGGCTGCTGAGATGATTCCTGCATCTGAAACGTGATGTGCCCTTTCTCAGTGTTTGGTTGCTGATTATTTTTTGGGGGCTGGAATAGATTCTTTTTGGGTTCACTCATCAAATTCTTTTTTTTTTTTTCAGCAGCTTCAGAAACGGTCTGCATAATGACTTTCCAAATCTTTGTCGGGAAGGACAGGCAGTCTTCTGGGCCACTTGCAATGCCCTCAGTTTTGCCCCAATGTCAAACCAGTCTTGAAAGTTGCATGTGGCGACTGAAGGATGTACAAGCAATGGGCTCTGATTTTACACCTTATCTCCATGTATGACTTGGAGGATGCAGTGCATGAATCTTTCTAGTTGCACTCCCCTTCCTTGTGTAACAAGCACAACAGAGAGGAGGTTCTATGACCAGTGACTTTGCCCACTACAATTATTTAGCCTTGGTAAAATAGGACCCTTCTTCAGACCCGAACCAAAATATCTTCTGTCCATTTGCCTCCACAGATGCTGCCTGGCCTGTTGACTTCCTCCACCAGTTTGTTTTTCTGCACAGGATTCCTGCCTCTAATCTCTTGTGTCTCAATTTTACTGCTGGATTTAATGTTTTGATGGTTTGATAGATTAAAATTAGATAGCGGGAGTAATTAAGCTGAATTGACCAGAGCAAAATAAATATTTATTTATCTTGCCTTCTACTTTCCTATTTTCCTTTGCCTCACCAACAGCGATATTACATCCACACTTAATTCTGCTTCTACACACACTTCCCATCCCTGACCACTGGTTACAAGAATTTCTGGCATGCTAATTTAGGAAAGGGAGCCCTTTTTGGCAAGTGTTCCTCAGCCTTTGAGACTGAATAATGTACTCCACTTGTGTCTCCAAGTCAGATGAACAAACATCACAGACGGAGAATTGAACCATGTGCAAACATCTTATAATCTAAACTGTCAATTAAGTACAATTGTAAGGGTTAATTGGACAGAGGGGCCTGTTCATTTAGTAGAGGAATACTGTCTAAAATCACATTGCTTGTATATAATCTTCTGCTGGTTTTGGACTGAAATATGTAAACTGGGGAGTTGGCTAAAACATTTAAGCAATAAAATTAATCTTGATTGTATGATAACACTGACAATTAAAATTGAACATTCGACGTTAAACTAATAAAACTATGTAATATTTGTTTGTATTAAGATAAAGTCACAATGTCCCATGCAAAAGTGTCAACCTCTAAAATATTGTACTTTTCCAGAACCATTCTAGCTCGTGACCCTTGCCCCCACCTTTTTCTTGTGATCTATTTGGTAATCTATAGTGTGCAAATACGAATGGAGAATTTTAAATTCTTTGTCTGGGGAATGCCTCTAGTCTCTTAATTCCTTTTCCTTAAAGCAGATTTCTCATCCCAGTCCCATGTGTAGGAAGGAACTGTAGATGCTGGGTTGAACTGAAGATAGACATGAAAAGCTGGAGTAACTCAGCAGCATCTCTGGAGAAAAGTAATAAGTGATGTTTCGGCACTAAAGAAGGGTCTTGACCCAAAATGTCACTTATTCCTTTTCTCCAGAGATGCTGCGCGACCCGCTGAGTTACTCCAGCTTTTTGTCTATCTCCCATTTATTTCATGCCCAGTGTATCAACATCAATTTAAATTGGAAACAAGATTTTCTAAACAATACTTGCAATGCAATAAATAACATTGATGGGTTAGGTTTTGCTCGTCATTATCAAGACTTTAAACGATCATGTTTTTAAAATGTGCTGGTTAATGACTTGTTACAAGCAATCTGTATCCTCAGTCACTTTCATAATTTTCCCCAAACGTATTACTATCTTGCTGAAAATAAATGTACTCTATTATTAATTTCAGTGAAGTAAAGTCATGATGCTAGAGTTTTACTGATCCTGAAATCTTGCCTTCTATCAGATCTTGAGTCCAACAGAGCCAGAGAAAGCATGAAACATGTCTCTAGCCTAACAGAGCTTGAGACTAGGGTGGCACAGTGGTAGAGTTGCTGCCTTACAGCGCCAGAGACCCGGGTGCGATCCTGACTACGGGTATTTTCTGTAAGGGGTTTGTCCGTTCTCCCTGTGGCTGCATGGGTGCTCGGTTTTGCTCCCATATTCCAAAGTTTGTAGGTGAATTGGCTTCCGTAAATTGTCCTACTGTGTTGGATAGAACTTGTCTAAGGGTGGTCAGTGCGGACTCGATGGGCCGAAGGGCCTGTTTCCATGCTATATCTCTAAACAACCTAAAAGACCCAAAGCAAGTCGGGTCCCGTTGTTGATGGCCATACTTCTGGCCATATGTTTAGGAATTCCTTTCCTAAAACCATTATATACACCTCCTTTAATGTACTTAAAATCTATCCCATCGGGTCTTAAATGTCTTTTGATTCTACATCACTTTCTCCTTAGAATTTACCATTGTGTTAGGAATGTTGATAAAAGATGACGACTGGTCAATAAAATGTGAATAATCTTCATGTGTTATTAAACTTGTAGCTGTTCGCCGTCCTGAGAATCCCTGCCAGACCGGAACTCACGACTGTGATTCACCTGATCGTGCTCGTTGCATTTTCGTCGGAGGGTCGGACTACATGTGTGTCTGTTTAGCAGGGTTCTCCGGTAATGGAAGATCTTGTGATGGTATGTAATATCCTACTTTTAGTGAAGCACTTGCCGTGTTTTTCTGGAATATATGCGTGGACCCCAGGGAACACCGATAATATACTCTGTTGATCTGGAAATTTCTGGCAGAACAGATTTATTTTTTAGGACATCCACAGCAGATCGTGCTGTTACAAGCTCATTTAGGGGAGATCAAAACCAATGTGCTCACAACTAAGGTAATAGTGCATTGTTGTGCAGAGAAGCTTTGTTTCAGTTCTTTAATTGATGAGGACCTGTGCATAGACGTGGGCATATTCCTCCCAGCAAAGGAGAGGAAGAAGCTTATCCAATTTAGAAACTTGGAGAGATGAGAAATAATAGGTTGTGGGAAACGGGTTCTTTTGTGAGGGTTGTGTAAGAAAGAACTGCAGATGCTGGTAATATCGAAGGTAGACACAAAATGCTGGAGTAACTCAGCTGGTGAAGCAGCATCTCTGGAGAGAAGGAATAGGCAACATATCGGTTTCGAGACCCTTCTTCAGACTGAAGATCCAAAACGCTGCCAGTTCCTTCTCTCCATAGATGCTGCCTGACCCGCTGAGTTACTCCAGCATTTTGTGTCTACCTTTTATGAGGAAGTCTGGAATAAGTAGCTGTACTTCCAGGGGGCTCTTTGTCAAACAGTTGAGTTTAATTTAGTTTGTCACATGCACTGAGGTACAGTGAAAAGCCTTTGTTGTGTGTTATCAACTATCTATCATTTTAAAAGCTCATCTCCTTTCACGCAGTAAGGAGACATGGTTTGCGTGTGCCTTAAAAAGGTTTCATTTACTGAAACTAGGTGTTAAACAGTCAGCAGAAAAACAAGACATGATTACAATGTATCCATTCACAGTGTACAGATACATTGTAAAGAGAATAACGTGAATAGCGTTTGGTGGTGGTTTAACGTTTAGTAATAACAGGGTGGTGGAACTGTGAAACTCTGTCCCCCAGAAAACTGGTGAAGCTTTCGAGGTGGCAGAGAGTTGCTGTTGTCAATAAGTTGTCCAAACTGACACTGATGGGTTTTGTTTGGGCTGGGTTTTGGGACGGGAAGCGGATGGATGGCATTAAAATCCAAATTAGCCGAGATACAGTCAAAAGGCCGAACGCACTGGATGTGTTTGAATGGCCATGTTGTGCCCCTATTAAACAAACATATTTTCCTTCTCAAGATAATGATGAGTGCCAGCCAGGTCGATGTCATCCATACGCTCAGTGCTTTAACAATCCTGGATCTTTCAGTTGCCGATGTGCCCCTGGTTATCAAGGCGATGGGTTCCAGTGTACACCCATAGGTAAGGGCCTCATTCTACCTGTATTAACCTTAACATTATCACCGTGTAATTAATTCAGTGCTTCAAGTTTCTGAAGTTGATCATTAGATCCAAAACCTGATTAATTCTATTCCATTTAAGAACATATAACGTTTTTGGAAGAATTTTGATTCTGCACAAACTATAATTTGAAGAAGGGTCCCAACTGAAACGTCATCTATCCATTTTATTTATTCAGCAAGGAACTCGCAAGGATTTCATTCTCAACTATCTATCATTTTAAAAGCTCATCTCCTTTCACGCAGTAAGGAGACATGGTTTGCGTGTGCCTTAAAGGTTTCATTTA
This sequence comes from Okamejei kenojei, assembly GCA_035221665.1. NCBI lineage: Eukaryota > Metazoa > Chordata > Chondrichthyes > Rajiformes > Rajidae > Okamejei > Okamejei kenojei. The sequence continues at coordinate 26,567,253 of CM069135.1, read as the reverse complement.
CTGAAACTAGGTGTTCAAATGAAAAGCCTTCGTGTTGAAAATGGAAGCCTGCCATACTTCAGCAGCCTGGCACTAAGCTCTAGAGAGGTGATGTAAGTTTCATCGTGAGGTCACTATTTTATGAAAGAGATTTGTTCCAACTCTTGTCTGAGTTAGCACCTCTTTGCACAGCATTCTCCTGCGATAGCTTGCCAAGTGTGGCAGTCGCCGAACCTTAGTACCTGGACTCCTCAGCAGGAATGTGGATACAGCTCGCGCGCACAGGTTACTCTAACCACCATGCCTGCCTGAGCTCTTTGAAGCAGTCTCCAGATTAGAAATGTTCTGTCGGCTCTCTTGCCAGAGCCTGGCATTTTTTTTTTTCTCGCTCTTTTCAGTTGTTTATCTGATTTTCCTTTGCAAGTTAGTTTCCAATCGACTTCAGCCAATAATAATAACTTCTTGTCTCCTCGTATTGCCTCATGCACTTCAGTCAGTTCTCTTGAATATGTTTCTGCTGGTTATGCACTGCATCAATGGAAGCAGTTTCTCTATTAAAAACCTCCTTAAAAGGATGTAGATTTTTGCATCTATTTTCTCCAGGTCTTGAGAAGATCTCAGGTTAATATATTTATACATTGTTGCATTTTGAACCTTTGGGAAGCAGTACAGCTTCTTTCTTTAAGCTACCTCACAAAATGCACTTAACAGCAGATGGCCAATAATGGTATATCCAGTGCTCTTAAATGCAGTGGTAGCTGACCAGTTTGTTATGCCTTTAGAGTTTACTTTATGCATCAACAAAACTGATTGGGCTGCAGTAAAGCTAAAGGGTGTTGTATTTTTACAGCCTCTTTTAAACTCTAGACATTCCAAAGTGTTTTTTACAGCTGGTGGAGTACTTTTGAAATGCTGCTGCATTTGAAATGGTGAGTCAGACAATTTGTATCCAGGTCCCAGAAGAGTAGTTGTTATTATTATTATTATTATTATTATTATTATTAACCAGTACAAGTTGGAGAATTCTCCAGTCACTTTCTACGTTATGCCATTGGATCAATTATGTTCATTTGAGTGAAGAGTTTGGAAGAGTTAGAAGGGAATGGATATGGTGAATGCAGTCTTTTACCCAGGGCAGAGGAATTAAGAACCAGAGGACATTGGTTTAAGGTGAGAGGGGAAGATTTAATAGGAACCCGAGGGTTCACTCAGCCTTTTCACTCAGAGAGTGGTGTGTGTGTGTGGAACGAGCATTCAGGGTGACATTGAGAGCTTTGATACAATGCAACGAGAGTACACACTGTTCCTGCCTTGCCAAGCATTTCCTGCCTCAAACATTGCAAAGTCCATGGTGCCCTCATTGGTATCATCAGTCACTTCAGAAATCACCAAATTGGAGTGGAAGCAAATCATCCTCAATCCTAACTTTAAAGAAAACTTTTTTGAGGCGCAGCACCGAAACAGGCCCTTGGGCTCACCGGTCCGCGCCGACCATCGTCACCCCAGTACACTAGCACTGTCTTACATACTAGGGACAATTTCCATTTTTTTAAAATTATCAAAGCCAATTAACCTACAAACCTGTAGGTCTTTGGAGTGTGGGAGGAAACTGGAGCACCCGGAGAAAACCCATGCGCTCACAGGGAGAACGTACAAACTCCATGCAGACAGCACCTGTAGTGAAATCGAACTTAAACCCCTGTCTCACTGTGCGAGTTGGCCCACGAGTGACCCCGAGTTTTCACTCGTGGTGATCACGTAGCGGGAACGTCGGAACTCGCACGAGCAACTTATCGACTCGTTGCGCTAACGGCAGGTACTCGGGAAACTTGTTAACTCGTGAAAAAAATCAAACATGTTTGATTTTTTCCACGAGTCAAATTAACTGTTCAAGTTAAAAATGGAAACATTTAAAACTCGTTGTAATAACGTAGTGGCCCCGTGTGTTTATCTTAGTGTCTCGTGAGCAGAGATGCCAAGTGTCCCGGATTCGCCGTATTTTGTCCCCGGCGAAATAACTTTTTTACGGTGTTCCGGCAGCCAAACTTGCTGTTACGGAACACCGCCGCGCCGGTGTTCCTCCCGTGAGAACGCCGGCGCCATGTGTCCCCGGTTTGCCAGCCCGCGCGATCAGCGGCATTTTTGCCGGGCCCTAGTGACCGCGCCTTGCACAGTGGGGGAGGGTTGCCGGGCCACAGTGGCCGCGCGTGCGCAGTGGGGGAGGGTTGCCGGGCCCTAGTGACCGCGCCTGCGCAGTGGGGCAGGGTTGCCGGGCCATAGTGGCCGCGCGTGCGCAGTGGGGGAGGGTTGCCGGGCCTGGCGCGATTTTCGAGCCACGCCACGCCCGGCCCAGAGCCCGGGCGGCGC